>BMAW01013110.1:51570-90651 GCA_019974015.1 Nephila pilipes
ATATATATATATATATATATATATATATATATATATATATACATGTATATATATATATATACGTATTTCTAATGAATGTCTTATTATGCGAATTTGTGCTACATGAAACAAAGAAATAATGCGAAAGATAATTTCCAAAAATTTAGAAAACACATAATCGTATACATGTAATTAAAATAAATATATTTTCATATTAAAATAATTAAATCTCAAATCATAAATTTAGTAAATCTTCTTCGTCCACACTATTAAACATGGTTAATCGAGAGCGTTTTCCTTTGGAAAAGATATTTTCATCTTCGGAGCTTTTTTCAGTATTATTTTGAATTCTTTGGTCAACCATCCCTCAAAAAATACGTTGTTATGGATTGCTTGCTTTACTCTCACCTTATACACAAAATATTAGACATGAAATAGACAAAGAAAATATTTGTAGTTTTCTAATGTGCTTTATACTTCGCCAATTAAATTGATTTCAGATTCTAATCAATTTAAATATCTACTCGCAAATCTGTTTCGACAGTCACGCTTAAATAAAAATAATTTCATCGAGATAAGTCTCAAAAGCTCTTATTCAATTCCATGTACGGAATTTTCTAAATTCCGAAATTGATCTTGAAAACTGTATGTGCTATAAGGGAATTTACTCAATTTGATATTGTGTTTGAGTTAATCTAGGATGCAGTATAATATGAGGACTTTCTCCAGTTCTAAAATTGCATTAAAGTGAAACTGTGTTATAGAATAACCTTGTTATAAGGGGCTTAGCTACATTGATTGAAAAATTAAACATTTGAACTGAAACATTCAAAATTATTTTACTCTGATAAATAATGTTTAAACATGCCGGTTTCTCACTCGCGACAGATTTAATATTAAAATTTAACAATAACTAAAATATAAAGCAGGAAAATATATTTTGTGATTTATTTTAAAAATAGATTCACCTTTAATTATGTGAAATAATAGTGAATGTATTTTTGCAATTATTTTACTAAAATATAAAAAAAACTTTTCCACAGTAAATTTTAAATGCACTTAGTATATGAAGTCTGTGTGCTTATAGTCATATGAGGTAACAAAAACCCCCGGAAGACTTTCTAAATAAGTTTTAAATTTAAGTAAATATAATTAATTTAATTAAAATTTTATTCTGAGAATTTGGTGAAAATTAAAAAAAAAAAAAAAAAAAAAATACAAACGTTCCACAATCAAAAGAAAATAAACCAATTAATTTGAATTATTATTCCATCTTTCACGCAAAAAATTAGGTATTTTATAAGTATCTGATTAAAAGAAATCAATATTGAACCAATAGCAAGCATAAGTATTTACTTTTATTTAACAGAAAAATAGTAATGTAATTTTGAAATTTTTGTTAGGTATCGTGAAACACATCCAATAAAAAGTACTAACCTATGACTTTTAAACTTCCCCAACCAACACTGACGACTTTTTCCTTAGTTAGAGAATTAGTGACTTGACATCGATAGCGGCGGTTTCCGTCAACTTGTTCAGCGGAAGCTACATGTAGAGTGCCTGTACTAAAGGCTTGATACTTGGATCCACTGTAACCTATATGATAAAATAAATACATGAGATATCAGCTAACATTCTCTTAACTTTAAAATTAACAAAAATGCTATTTATGTATATTTTTAATACGTAAAAATGTTTTGGAAATAAATACATAAGTGAGAAATTTATAAAATATTCTTGTATATTTTTATGAATAAAAGATTCATTTAAAGTAAGACCTATTTTATGTAAATTATATTTCAGCAAGAAGAAACGTGTTTGCATTATTAATTTCAATACAATTTTTTATACCGCAATGGTGAAATATAAGCTTATGCTGATTTAAATAATGTCGATATAGAACTGTACATAGTATTTCTGTAGCTCCAATCAAGCGATGGTACTAAATTTTCTTACTTTACTTTGCATATCAGGACAATACATCACTTGAAGAATGAAGATATATTAGTACATTTTAATATGCAGCAGCTCCCACTGTACAGCAAGATGATTTGTAGTAGAATCAGAACAAAATCAATTATTTAACTTGGAATGTTACCAGTCACGTTTCGTTAGTCTCATTATTGGTTTTAATTAAAAGTGATAGTACAGACAAACTGAAGGACCGTAGCAAACGGATCTCATTACTTTATCAGGGCTAAATACAAAGGATGACGCGTGAATATGTATCTCCCTCTAAAGTTTTCCCATAACATCACGAGAGGACATTGATGGATAATTTTATTTAACATACAACTGATAGTGATATTTCACGCATACTGTAAAGAAATCACGGCTAGCACCCACGAAGGCTCGAATTGAGAATTCATTGAGAGTGCATTATACACTCGTTTGCAAAATTGCAAAGTCTGTCTATCTTCTCAAAAAATATTAAAACAAAGGTACTAATTATGCCTTCGAAGTATTATGCAAACATTCAGAGTCAAATGAGTAAGCGTACCCGTGCACGTTTATGAGGCTGTGGCTGTGGAAGGGATACAAGCACACTACGGGTTGCTAGAGATTTGAATGCTATCACTCCTTCACGTCATTTTCCTCACTTATCGCAAGAGATGGGTAAACTTTTATAAGATATGAGTTGCCCCAAAACGTTTGGACGACGGAATGAAACGAAGAATTATCAGTAGATTGAAGGCAAGCCATTTACAAGTTCAAGGATCCGCAAAGCTCAATGTAATTTCCGTCTAATGTAAATTAATTAAAGCGTCTGCAAATTATGGAAGCAGTTTCAAAGTTAGTGCACATAGCCCTTTACAGGTGAATTGAGATTTAGCCAGGTCACTGATTGCTCGTGTAGGTATATCTGGAGACAACATGGAACATTATACTGTCCTCGCATCAGGGAAAAGGATCATTACGTTGATTGAGGTCTAACTGTTTGCGCAGGCATTTCATTTGAATGGTCGCACGTCCCTGGATATGTTTCACAAAGGATCCCTGACTGAGAAGAGACCGTAGAGCTCTATGTTCGAGTTCCAGGGGCTGAGTTCCAGGGTATCTGTTAATGGATGACTCTGCTAGTCCAACAGCTTAGCAGGTGACGATTATTTGGAAAGGGAGGGTATTTGCTACATAGCTTGGCAAGCCAGATCTCTTGACTTTAACGCTATACAGTGTATATGATACGCAAATAAATCTCCTTATCCCACTTCGAGGACGAATCCCGAATATAAAAACTGTTTTGCTGTAGGAGTGGTATTGAATAACACCGAGATTTCTCAACTACCTTGTTTCTAGTATACCGATACTGAGTGACTTGTCTGGCAGTTAGAGAGGATCATACCATATATTATACTCATTTTCAACTCGATATCACAACGTGCATTTTGGATATTCGTGTATATTCCTATTTTACTAAAAATCATGTTTACGTTAAATGACTTTCGAATGGTACACATTTTTCTTTGTTATAAATGTATATTAATGACAAACATCATCAAAATCTATCCATTAGGGTTTCCAAAATTCGACGTAATGTGCAAATCTTCTTTATTTCTCACACGAGTGTATTTAACAAATGTAGTTAGTTTTTTCTACGTTTTCATGTGTAGTGTTCAAATTTCACATAAATATATTGATTTTAATTTAATTGTAAAAGAATGGTAGTGGTATATCATTTATCACTTAGAAAAAAATGGATACCTATAAATAAAAGGAAAAAAAAAACAAAATCAATTTTTTTTAGATACTTAAAGTAAACAATTAATGAATAGGAGTAAACAATTTGAAAATTTCTCTTCGCGATTAAAGGTTGGATATATTTTAATTAAATAAATAATAATACAATCATGTAATAACTGAAGAATTATCAAAAATTTACAGAGTTATTTATTAGTGTACAATTTCTGCATTCACTTACAGAAAGTGTACAATAAATATCTGAACTTCAACCAGCTCTTTAATAAATTTAAAAGAAATAGCAATATTTTTTTAAATAGACTTCAGCAATTCATTGATAAATTTAAAATGAAATGGTAATATTTATTAAAGTACTGGATTTAATAAAGCTCAGTCTGAAAAAATATTTTTCTAGTATTACAAGAGTGGGCTAAATTAAATTAGGGGACTTATTTTTCTCAATTCCCTTAATATGGTTGATCTTAATACAAATAGATACTAAATTATTTTCACAATATGAGAAAAAAATCCTGGTACTCATATTCACCTAGAAAGGATTATTATCAGATCACAATTCCTTTATTCAATAATAGGAGTAGTACAATACAGTTATAGGCTTAAAATTATCCATACATGTCCGTACATGCTGCTGCACAGTTGTTAGCAATGTTGAGTACTTCGTTGACTCCTGGTATTAAATTAATCTTATATGCCGCTAGACAGAATTTTACGATGTTAGTTTCCTGGAAGTCCACAGACGTGTCGTATATTAACGTTTGAAAAATGTGCCATAAGAAATTTGGATTAAATTTAGGAGATTATTAAAATTAACACAATGATTAATCATGTCTAACTCACTGTCTAAAGTAATTTTAGTAGTTTTTTTCTTTTAAAGAAAAAGTTTTCGGCATCTTAACATACAATAAATTACATGTCTTTCCCATTGGCATAGGAGATTCTGTGCACTTGTATTAGAATACGTGAGCGATATGCTCAAATCATTTGAAGAAAGTTCATGAGATACAATCTCTAGTGTCTCCTGCTTATGCATATATGAAAAATATTCATTGTTTTTTATATATACGTGTTAGATTCAAACTTTCACGCGCTTAAGAATATTGAGACTAAATATTCAAATCTCTTTCTGGGAAAATGAGGCATCGTAATAGTATAACAGTAAGAAAGAAACTTTCTTTTGCTGATTCTTTTTTATTTTTTTGGTTCTGGTTTCATATGCAACGAGCATCTAGTGTCTTGCATTAGCCATTGAGTCGATTTTGTTCAGCCATCTATGAACTATAAGTGCGAAGCATTTTTACTCTGATTAGGAATTCTCATTTCGCAGCACACACAATATATCAACTTTTCAAACTAACGCATGCATATTCTCTAGTTTTTCGTTTCGATAATTCTCAATTCTAGTAGCAAAGTTACGTAAGAAAAGCTCCAATGTGATACTATGTTTCAAATATAGAAGGGTTTGTTATACCTTCAACCTCAACATCTCTATTTCACTTTTTTTCCTTTTTATTTATAATCTGTAAGTTCTGTGGCTACCGCAATCTGTCAGACCCTCATTTTCTGATGTAAGTCGTACCAATAATGGTTATAGATGTCATGATCTAGCTTTTTGGCCTGATGTAATTAATTATTGAATTGTTAATTTTCTCTGCTTTCCTTCTGCTGTTATATTATGTAATTGTAATATTTTTAATTGAATAAAGGAAATGGACACTTATAAAATATTGTGTTTATATGAATTGTCATCTCTCTTTTTATCGGTATGGAGCCCAAGTTTTCATTCTGATTATGTTAAGACATCAATACATTTTATTAATAAAATTTATTATTAATTCATATTCTTATTTTAAAAATTAATTTTTTTCGAATATGAAATTTGTATATAACTTTACTCTAAATATTTATTCTAATAAAACTTGATTTACTTTGAAAGTTTTTGGTAAGTATCAAATGCTTTATTGAAAAACATTTTCACTAATATTTATCCAAGATTATTGTCAAGGCTAGAAAGCAAATAAATAACAAAACGGAAGGATAATCGGAAAAATATCAAAGCTATTTTTCTTGTTATCTATTTTTATCACTCGTATTTCAAACCCTACTCCTTGGGTAAGCGAAATCTAACCAGAGATTTGAAAAGAAGAAAAATAAGATAAAATACTGTCCCATTACTCAAAAGAACGGAATTCGGAAACGCGATACAGTGCAGAGGTGATCCTTTGAACAGAGAGACGGGAGATTTATCGAATTGCTTCCAAGAGGTTAGATTACCTTTTTGCTCTGATTTTGTTATATTTTTTATTCTGTGCCTCCTATTGATCTATTGTTGAGAAAACGTAGTGGGAAAGAAATCCTAAAGCACGACTTCTCAGAGGGAGAGAAGAACCCCAGCATTAAATTCTTTTACTTCCTTTTTCTGGACATGCAACAGGATGTTGCTTTCTTGTTTCTGATTGAATGAAATAGGATTCTCAATAAATGCTTTCCCACATTCTGCAGATTTCAAACATCGATGTTACAAGATTAATGTTTTATCGTCATTTTTAAAACAACATCATTGTTTTTTTGTATCACTATAAAAATAGTTTATGAAATGTACAGATATTATTATAAAAATATTAACACATAATTTCTATCGTTATAAAATGATTCAAATAAACAAAAAATTTTGACAAATAATAAAATTATACATAAAATTAAGGTATTACTTTTATGAAAAGGATATTGAAAATCCTCTGAAAAACCAAAATCAATACTTAGAACTTTAGATAATTAATTTAAACAACTGCATTGTACAAAGTTTGATGAAAGGTTACATTTTATATATGTAAATTTTTCATTTGTTTAATCAACATCATCAATATTTTTAATCAACATCATTATTAAATCAATAACATTCTGCATTAAACATATATAAGGAATATTTTTCCATTCTTCTGAAATTTGAAAAATCAAAGTAATTATTTGCATCAAAAATATACAAAATGATAATTGGCAACGTAATCTTATCTTTAGAGAAAATGCACATAATAAAGCGTATTAAAAGCTGAAAGTTACTGATTGTTATTAAACATTAAAATGTTAAAAAAATAAAATGGTGTTTGTGTCATCATAAAATAAACCTTAACATTAAACATTGCATGTTAAAGGAAACTTTAAAAAACTATTGTTATAAAAAGAAAATTGACAAATAATGTTATACATAAAATGTAAGAGTTACTTTAACGAGAAACATATTGGAAATTTCTTCTGAACTGTAGTTAATACATAAAACTGGTTAATACAAAATGTAATGAAAGATTAGAAATTTGTAAGCGATTTCTTTCATTAGTCTATTCAACAGTATTATAAATTTAATAATGTAACATATGTACATTTTCAAACTTATGAAGTTTAAAGCCTAAAAACAGTTTTTGCATAAGGAATATATAAAATTATAATTGGAAACATATCCAATAAATTTACAGAAATAACAAACATAAATTTTTTTATTAAATGCCGAAATCTTTTAAGTGTGATTTGTATGCACAGGAAAGGTGTGTGTTTCTATTAATCAATAAACTCTTTTATACTGAATACACTGCAATTGTCAGTTAATTTTTTCTAGACGCAATTAATTCTAGTATAAATAACTGATAAACTTCTCTATTTTTTCTTGAATACTTGCAATCATACAAATTTAAAAAAAAAGTAATTATCTCATGATGATATCCGGTAATGATGTACAAAAAATGTTTCTTCAAAGGAGATGATATTTATGGTATATAAAAACACACACGCAATGCATTGAATCTTATGAAGTGTTTTTTATTATTGCTTTGATCTATAGGGAATTACTTTTCGAAGACAAAAAAATCTTCCAGTTATAGAAATTCTTTAAAATGAATACTCTTGAATTTTTCTGAAATTCAAATTCATTAAATACAAATGAGCTGCATCATAAAATCATTTTAATAAGGAATATCTTAATACTGAAAATATAGCTCTTGTTTTCTAGATCAGAAATTTGGAATAATAATGAATTTGGAATTGATTTAATTACATATTTCTCACAATTCAGTTTCTTTGCTGATAACAACAAACAGATATATTTCTACATCTTTCAATTGAAATAAAAAAAAAGGAATTTATATTAACTAAACATTGTTTCGAAGAAACTCGTTACTTCAAAACCGAAAATTAATCAGACTTATTTATTCCATATATAATTCTACTTTTCTTGGTTCAGTAAAAAATATTTATTACGAGAGTTTCTTAAATGCTTTAAACTAAAAATATTAATTAGTTAGCTTTGCTAAAATACATTTCATAACAATTCAATAAGGTTAAAAAATTGTGACAATCATTCAAGACATTTCCAAACAAGTTTTAAATATTCCAGAAATTCTCTTAGATGAACTGGTACTGGCAATCAGTTCACATTTTCTTCACTTTGAAACCTCTACCACAGCTTGAGATTACACAATGAGGCACATTCAGAATTCGTGGCTATTCTGTTTATGATCTTCGAGATTCAAAAATTTCAACAATTCTTGGTTTCTCAAACATATTCAGTCATCATTTATTCTGCTTAACCATTAACAATGTCCTTCAGTGCTCGAACTGCACGAAAGAAATTTTCGATTGAAAGATTTTATGTTAAGACAAAATGTCACATTCAACAGATCACATTCCAAAAGTTATTTAGAACGAATTCGCAAACTTTTTGCATTTTGCGAATTAAGCCTAAATCACAGACACAAGGGTAATTTATCACAATGTTACTATGAATAAGACCTTAATGATGCTATTTTGAAAAGTTTTAAAATTTTAGATACAATAATTTATTAACTGAAATATATTATTTCTTAAAACAAAAAATATATATTTAAACATCGAACTGTTACGACTTTTTTATTCATTATATAATTTCATGAATCATACTTTTTGATTTAGCTCATTCACATAATTTTCTTTTTTTAGAGTTGAAAATTATGTTTGATATACATCACATATAAAATATCCAATTAAAATCTTATGTACTGTTCCTGCAAAAAACGAATCCACTTTATAAAAATAATTACTCTTTCATAGAGAACAATTAACAGTTATTTATGTCAAAATAAATGATGCTTAACACTCTTTATCTATAATGGCTCATGATAATTATATATATATATATATATATATATATTTGTACTGTTACTGTCCAAGCTCTGCTACCTGTTTGTCATTCTGAAGATTTGATGATTTGATATGGTAATAGCGATTGGTATGGTAATAAATAAAAAAAAGAGTAAAACATTATTTTTAAAAACAGCTTCAGTACATATATAAATTATTGCATTATATTATCTGATTTATTTTTTGTATAAATGTGCCCCTAAAAGTACTTGTTTATGATAGAAGATGGCATTAAAATTCAGTTTGGAGTCAGCCCTCAGTGCTGCATTTTTTTAAATGATTTCAAAACAAATATGACACTTATTCATGGTTTACTTTTGAATTAGCAGCCATTTTATGCTAAATCAAAATTTGATTGCTGCTGTGTCGAGTTGTCACCATCTTGTTATATTCATATACCGGAAACCAAGTAAGCATAAAGGCTATTGATTGTTTTTGATGAATGAACTCAAAAGAAAGCGAATATGGTCCCATCGGTCAATAAAACTATGACAGCGGTTTGTTGGGATGCAAACGAGCTTTATAATTATGGACTTCTTAGAAAAATTAAAAACGATCACTGACAATACTACAGTAAGTTCCGTCGTTCCTAAATACATGATTTTAAATTTATATCCTAGATATATTTTGAGCCGCACTCGTAAAGTATCATATTTTTAGTAAAACTTTAGGATGAATCATTTTGTCGCTGGTGAATATCTGTCTGTCTTTGATCTCAATGGACTAAAGTCCATTAGTATATGACAAATCTTTACTCCCTAAAACTTGCAAAACATCAAAGAGTTACACCTACTTTCCGGAATAAAGTTAAGCATTTCACGAGAAACTTTCATCCTTAAGGGCATTTAAAACTAGGTAATTCAATTAAATTTATTCGACGGTGATGGATGAATACTGAACGAGACTATTCACTATAATATTCATTAAAAGTAGGTTCAAAGGTGTTTTCAGTAAATGATGTGAAGAGCTTTCGCTGCTCAAGTATAAAACATCTTTTAATTTAGAGCTTTTTACCGAGTTTGAACAGTTCAAATGGAAACAGCTGTTTGATTCAAAAGTACAGTTAAATTCCGTTATAGGGAACCACTGCGGAATTTATCCAAGTTTATTCATAACAGTTATTATGGTGAGATGCAATTTGTAATACATATAGTAATATATATGCTTTAAAATCTCCTGAATGGTTAATCATTTTAAAAGGTAATCTACATTCTAATTTTCAGCTCGGCATAATTTCTTTGTTTCATCTAGAGTTGATTCTTTACCAGCGATGATCAAGCTGTGACTTTTCTAAATGTGTGTGTTGTATAACAGACTTTGGTCAGAAAAATTGCTTACATATCGTCGACTGATCGGCTCCATCTTCTGTAAGTTTTAATATTTTTATTTCATTTTCAATTGAAAAAATTTTCATCTGAATGGAATTCATTTTAACAGGATACTGCTTTTTTTTTAACAGTTAATTTTTTTCAGGATACTGCTGAGATAACAAAATATCTTTATCATTGGAAGTGAACAGCGCCTGGAGATAGAAAGGAAGGAGAAGTTAGATGACGACTCTATTGTTCTGGTTTTTACGAGGTATTTTGAAGATTGGGGTCTTATAATCAACAAGTGGGTCCTTAGAAAGATCCAAGGGAAAGTAGGCAAAGAAAAATACTACATTTATAGAGTTTAAAGCAATGATTAATTCCTAGAAACGTCAATGAGGGTAGAAATAGACGGATTTGAGATGGAATTTCGGAACGTTGTTTTTCATGGTACCTTTATATGTACGTTTCACCACTGGAAAGCTGGAAAAAAATCCATGGAAAGTAAATTCACTTCACTTCTAAGTGGACTTTCTTTTTTCAGTTCACTATAAACGTTTAAAACAATATTATTTGAATAAGAGCTTAATTGTGACCACTAAAAAAGTTTAATATAACTGAGAATTAACTATATCCCTGGATCACCACAGCGAGGTTCGACTGTATTTTTGAATACAAATAATGAACAGTCATCTGATTATTTAAAAAATATTTGAATTTGCGAGCTTACAAAAAGAGACTTGTCAATTTATTTATATAACTTTCCATTGTTTATTTTAGACTCAAGATCTGATATACAATCCAAAAAGTGTTTTGCTTATTACATTTCTTTTTGGCTTAATATTAACTTCTCTGAAGTTATAATATAATTAAACACCTGTAAAACACGATGCTTTTGAACAAGGTATTTTTTTTCAAACTTCACACTTTGCATAGCATGAACTTTAAGAGCGAAATTCTATTGATGTTGAGTCAAATAGTACTCAATAATTACCTTTAATAATTTATTTTATTATTTGACTTTTATTTAAGGTTATCATCTAAATTAAATACAAGTAAAACTTTTTAGCTCAATTATGCGTTTTGTTATTCATTTAAGCTACAGGTAATTGAAATTAAAGCAAATAATAAGTTATGTTAATAAATTTAATATATTTAATACTTTTATTTCAATATATTTCAGATAAATGTAATTAAATTTAAAGCAAGCGATAAATTATTAAATTGAATATTATATCAGCTACATGTATTTAAAATTAATGCAAACGTTAAATTATTAAATGATGGATTTGGCGACTTGGCGAGAGACTAGACATAAAATAAGTAGGTTTAATCAGTTAATTTTTACTAATTATAATTAAATTATCGTATTGTCGTCCAAAATAATCATATATAGAAAGGTTCAGATCAATTGAGTGGTTTAAAATATGAGAAAAACTTTTAAAGTTTTGATTATTATAATTGCTCAAAATTATAAATTATAATTGCTCAAGTAAAATTATAATTGCTCAAGGCAAATTTACAATGTGTGTGCTTAAGAAAACCCATCAATAATGATAAAGAGAAATTTTTAAGAAATACAGCTGCATTGGACTTATTTTTATCAAAAATTTAAATAATGAATCTTACTTTTAAATTAATGATAATCTAACAATTGTCATTTCTTTTCAAGCGTATTTGATATTTTACAAAATGTCTTAGTGCATAATGTATTGAATGTACTCTTAATGTACTGAATAACTATAAATATTTTGGTAAACTTAATTGAGAATCTAGGAATACTTGTATGGGAATCGGTAATTGCTTTCAAGATGTATTTAATTGTTCAAATGTTAGAATCAAATACATTCGGCTAAATAGCAAGACTGCTTGCTATATTACTTACACAATATATAACTATTCTTATAATTATGACTCAAAAGGGTTACATTTGAAAATATATATTTATACTCAAACATTAGAAGAATGTTATTTATTAAAATTTGTTTCCAATTGCTTTTTTTTTCGAAATTAGACAAAAAGTTGTATAGATTCTCAACTTCAAGGTATAGATCTTGCGAAATTATTTATCGAATCTTTATATGGCTTGACTTCAGAAATTCTAGTGTGTCAGCCAGCTTCGATAAGTTTATGTTTGAAATTTCTGCCAGACGAAATCAAATTGAAGATACTTCCTCACTTGCCTTTATGACACAAATCACACAGTTCTCTCCCAAAGGCAGCTATGATTACGTGAAGAACAGCCGGAAATGACATAACTTTTGTGATAAGACGAGCAGAATTTCTCGACATGTTGAAATGTCTAGAGAATTGCCGTCGGCGGGAAAGAGAGATGATGGCAGCTGTTGGGAAAAGGATTTCTCAAAATTTATATAATTTATTTTCTGTTAAAGCTCTGCATATGCATATCTTGACTTCCTTTTGTGCAATAACGATAAAAGTCGTCTATCATGATAAAAATGTATTTATTAGCCCCTGACGCTTTAGGAATTGTTTAGAATTTGGAAATATTGTAGCATACGAACATAGTTTCAAATTTCTCTGTCAAAACTTTGATATCTCTATGCTGCATTGTAGCATATATATATATATATATATATATATCCCTATTTCATGTTGCATAATTACAAAATGTGTATTACTGGGCTATTCCCGATTTCTCTTCTCTAAATTCGAGGATTTTATAGTAAATTGAATAGCATAAAATTACAATTTATGTCCAATCAAAATAAAACGTGATTAGGTCAATTGGATGAAGATAAGAAGTGCAGTGAATTGAATTAGAGATAGAAAAAATATAACTGAATTAGAATTGAAAGGTAGAATGAAGGGAGATAAAGGATAACGACAAGATGATTAATATTTGCAAGTCCTATTAAAGTATCGTAGTTAATATTTTGGATTGAAAGTAATCTTGCTTAAAATGTTAAGATAAGAATCAGTTGTTTGTGAGAAGTGGTTGGATCAAAACTAAATAATTGGTAAGTAAGACTTTATTAATTGATCATAATTTAGAATTGATAAGATCAGTTGATTTGAGAGAGAGCAACTTTAACTGTTATTTAGTGATAAATAAATTTTTTTGTCTTACTCTTACAAATCTTCAGTTGGACTCTAGTACTTATTGATTATTTAATTAAAAGGAAAAGGTGACACCAGAATAAAACAAGTAAACACGATCTTCACAAGTATATGATATGAATAGTTTCAAAAATGCACATAATTTAATACATTATAACCTTCAGTTTATTCATAATATATACTTAAGGTATTATAATTCTTGCTTACTTTATCAGGAATATGCTCTCTTATTTAAAATTTGTATTTAATTTTCAAAATTAAACTATTTTCTATTTTTGAACTATATAATTCAAATTAGAGCCCCAGGCAATTCTTCATTTTGAGAAATACTTTTCATCCAAGAATGAAAAATATGAGTTATAACCAGAAGAGAAAATAGCCTTCAAGATAAAAGGTATGCTAATTTCATAATTATTATATTATGACTAATTTCATTAACAAATAAACGGAGAAATATCAAGATTCCGAAACTACATTACTGAGACTCTTTAAGCCAAAAAAAATTATTTTACAATATTGGGGCCTCTATTCTTTATTATTATTTTATTCAATGTCTATTGTATCTTCTAATTAAATATTTATTAAATACAAGACTCCAATAGAAGATACGTTAGAACAAGATAAAACACTTCATTTTTCTGATGGATAAGGTCAATTTCTCTTGAATCCCACTTAATGCATTAAATCTAAATTTCGAACAACTAATAAATTCTTAGCTTTCCAATTCATTTGTTCTGATTCAATCCCTTCACATAAGCAACCGTTTCTTATCTTAATACTTTAAATACAACTTATTTTAATCTCCAAAACTAATTACGATGCTTCAATTTAAAGTATTAATATCTATTAACTATCTACCTACTAAAGTATCTTCTATTCCTCTTCATTTTCTTCAATTCTATTTAGTTTACATTTTATTACCTCTAATTTAATTCACTTCATTTCCATATTCATCTAATTTACTTAATCACGTGGATAGGAAGAACTTGTTATTGTACGCAATTCAAATTATTATAATGTCCCCGAGGTTAATGAAAGGAAAATCACGAATAACCCAACATCAAAATATTACTCACAAATTTTGTGTTCTGTATATATTTGAACCAAAAAATAAACTGTTATTTTTTTATGTATGAACAATACATACACATTCTCATTATTCACCTATAGTAAAACAATTTGAATATAATTCATTTATTGAAACAAAGTTGAAACTCATTCATTTATTTTCAACTCAAATTATATGAGAACAAAAAATTTAATGCTAAACGTGTACTTTAAACACTTTCGTAAATATTTGTCCAATCCCTTTCTCTGGGAACAACATCGCCTGTTTTCAAGAACAATGAGACAACCATCTTTAAGGAGGCGTTTGGTTTTAATTATTCAGAACACGCGAGTTACGTAGGTTGTCCATGAACCATTTCTCATTATAATAACTTTGGAACGAAGCAACGTTCGAGTTTTATTCCTTTCGAACTTTTAACACATTAACGCATTAGCTATTGTGCGTGCGATACAAGGCTTTAACACTACCTAGTGTACATTCTTTTTTTCCCCTTTTTTAAAAGCATGTTTCTCGTTTCATCACTTGGAAGTAATTATTCATATGTGTCAACTTTACCTTTAACAAAAGTTAAAGTTTTAAAATCATTGAATTTATTAGATTTAAAGAAAAATCTTTACGTTTTAAGAATTGTTTCCTTTTGACAGCTGTTTTAGTAGCTTTATTCTTGTCACAGTTTGGAAAGGAGTTTCTACTATTAATAACTCGATTATTTTATAGGATGTATTGTGTTAGCCATTGTAGCATTTTAAACATTTCTTGAAAGTGAAAGACAATCATTAAAGGGTTGTTTCAGTAATGTGTACGAAACTATTGCTGGTGATTTTTAAAGTAAAGTTTTATATGCATTCCCTTCGTGTAAAAATTACTTGATAATATGATGTACGGTGCGATAGTGCACAAGCACTTACATAGTTTTATTACTTTTAAAGTAATATATTCAATGAATATGAATACATAATTGAAAATATAAAAAAGTATTTCCATTTGAAAAAAACAATTGTTTTATAATTAATCAAAGTACAATTGGTTTACCAGAATCTTTCTTTTAACAAACTATTCTAAAAGTGATTTTATATAATACGTATAAAAATAATTCAATTCCGAACATAATTAAATAATTTAAATACCTGAATAAGAAAAATAAAGTTATAATTTTAGAAAAATTATAAAATCACTGTGACAAAAGCGATAAAGGTTTAATTTCCGTATTGTTTAAATATTTTATCAAACATGGTACATAATGAGTAATATAAAAATGAATTTCCTTTTAATGATTTTACGCCTACTATATGTTTGAAAATATCTATATTGCTGTATTATACATCTAGGTTCATTATCGTTAAAAGGAATATAAAAAATATTTTATGTATGTTCTAAAAATTAACGCAAAGAAACACAGGTGTATAAATTCTTACATAAAATTACTTTCATAAATATATCGTATTTAAGTAAACCTTCTTTAAAGTAGATTTTAAATATAGCAGTATAAACTTTCAATAAAAAATCTTGGATTTAAAATACATTTAAAATCTTACAATAACCATAATATTTCTTTAAATGCCAATACATTTACTGTACGTCATTAAAAATAATATTTTTGTTTACAAATTAATTCTTATAAAAGTAACTGACATGTTACATTATTTCTAGTTATCAAATGTTTGATATTATTTTTTTTTAAATTCAAAATTAAGATCCTAATTAATTTTACATTTATTTTAGTTCGAAGAAATTTCCTTTCCTTTTTTTTAAAAATGTTTTTGATAATTATAATACCTTTCAGACCAACTACTATATTTATCAAAAGGAGTTGGAAACATATCTAACACTATTTTTAAACACCATACATTTTTTTTTACCTAATAATGGAAAGAGAATGGATAGAAGAAAGAAAATGTTTTTGAAAACTTTGAAAAAAATTCATATATAAAAGCTTCATATTATGCACTTAAAGCTTTTTCACTTTTATGTTGGGCAGAAAGTTTACAAGAAATACTTTTATTAACCGCTCAGAAAATTAATTTTCGCTTACACGTATGAATAAAACTTTCGGGTAAAAAGACATTTTTTACCAGAGAAACAGAGTGACAGTTTGTAAAAGAAGTTTTATGTGTTATATGGGAGAAATAAAGTTCTATTCAAACTCTAATTAAAAATACTATTCTTATGGTAAAATACTTCACATTTTTTTTTTTTTTTTTTTAAAAAGGGTTTTTTTTTTTTTTTTTTTTTTCTTCGTAACTTTCTTATATTTTTGGCTTATTTTTTAATGTAATAATGTTGTTTAGGTTTAATAAAATTACACGATTGCATAAAACTATAATTATTTGAATTGCATTAGTGTTTAGAGAATATTATAAGAAATATTTTTAAGGTAAGATTTGGGGTTATTTAAATAAAAAAGAGTATTCTTAAAAATTCATATATTACGCTTTGAAAAATTGAAGGTATTTATTTTAGTTTATATAAAGCTATTCTGAATAAAAGGGGATATTTTACATCATTAAATAAATATTTAGTAAAGTATTACATACAATATTACAAACTAAGATGTTATTTATTAGAAATCTATTTCAGAGGAAATACTCATGTTCATATTTCTTACGAATATCAAAATTACCATGAATTTTAACCTTTTTTTAACTGATAAAATCCATTAACAAGATATATTTCTGGCCGAAAATTGTTTATAACTAAAGCAATTTGGAAAACGTAATACTGTTTGTTACAAAAGTAATAGTACTTATTTAATATCATTTTGAATATTTGCTTCCTTAAAACTCAGAAGGCTATTGTCCTAATATAACTAAATTGTTCGGTCATTTTGCTTCAAAGCATTTATTATATTTACATTGATTATCTTTTCAAAAATGTTTAAAAAATTCAGATTCTTATATTTATGAAACTATTTCTATTACCTTATCGAATTGGAATATTCCTAATTGTTCTTTTCCATCAAAAGTTTAACTCAAAGATTTCCAAATTATTAAATTTTATATAAATATAATTTAATATTCGTTAATGTCTTAAATAAAATGATTATGTATGCACTATAGAAACAAAACTGCTTTCAATGTGAATACAAATCACCTAACAAGATTAATAATGAAAGCATCGCCTGCGTATAGAAATTATTTTCATTCGAAGATTTTAAATAGTACAAAATTAATAGTCAGCATTATTTATGATGCAATTTGCATGGTTTTTACCCAGTTATTGAAAAGATTCCTTCAAGCATTTATTTAATAAATATACATTTTACAGAAGACAATTTTCATGAAGAATAATATTATGCTCCACTGTATGTATTCTTCGTATAAAAATGTATAATGCTTTGCTTATACTAAAACTAAAATGAAATATTTACCATGGTCATCATGAGCAAGCATTGTAAGACCATCGTCAGTCAACCACGCAGATACTTGAACATAACTGGATACTGAAGATGGTACATGACATCTAATTAAAGCCGTGTTCTGGATTGGAACCGTGCTGTCTTGAACACTCACTTCATATACTTCTCGGATAACTGCAATAATGAAGAAACAAACAGAGATATGTTAAAGATTGTGACATGAATTGAATATGAATATCAGAAAAAAATACTTAGTAAAACATCTTTCATACATATATGTAAACAAATAGCAAATAAGTAAATAAATGATCTGATGTGTAATTATTGCATAGTGAAAAATTATTATAAATCCAGATATGTGTATTGAGCATTATATTTCTCCCATTAGATACTTTGTTATATTTCAGTATTTCATTTAACAGTGAAATATAGAAAAATCAATTCTTGTTAAATATTAAGTATGTCATGTTATAAAATCTGCATTAATCTGAATCCAAAATTTTTCTATAAATCTTAAAATTAGATTCCTGGAAATAATAATAAAAGTAACTTTAATTAATTTAACTTTTTAATTAATTTAAGTAATTTAATTATTTTTTTACTTTCTGAATTCAATAATATGTACTTTTTTCTTTGAATGGAAGTATATAAGTCTGCATTAAATTTATGAAAATATAAATTATAAAATAAACAAGTGAAAATAGGAACGAAAGTGCAAGTTTTCTAATATTTTAGCTAAAGTTAATTTTATTCAAGAATTCTCTTGTTGTGGCAACAGTTAAATCATGTGGATTACTATTAACTAAATTAATCAAAGCTGCATAAAAATAAATTATTTGGAAGACTTTATTCCTTTTGTTTTTACTACCAAATACGTAGATATAAACATATGAGATGAGATACATAGGTTAAACTTAATTTGTAAATCTATCGTAATTCCAAAGTTTAGAGGAAATAAAAATCATATAAAACAGATCATTAGAAATATTATACTTACATAACTAAATAACACTCTAACGTTGAGAGTTAAAGCAAAAGTAATCTTCACTTTGATATAAATAGAGTAATTTAACAAAAAAATGAGGTACACAAGTTTCAAATGAGACGCTGATCCCCATATTATCATAGGTTTAAATTGGTGAATTTCAAAATAAGTTCTCTTAACTGTACAACGGTACCTTCTTAAGAAGTAAAGCAATTCACGTAAGCAATTCTTTCCTAACTCCGTCCTAAAAATAGTTGACTGATAAATCAGAAAATGCAGTTAATGTATTGTATATTCCAATTAAGAACTTCAAAGAAAGTTGGTCTTGTGAAAAAAGCCTAATCCGTGCCACGTGCTTGAAATATAATCAAAACCTATGAAACTAAAATTAAGAACGAATCCCTCAGATATATGTTTATTAGTTGACGATTACTATCATATATCTCAGTGTAATATCTGATGTTTAAAGATATTATTTCCGTTTTATTCGATCAACTATATGATTGTTTGTTTCATTAGTTTCATATTCATATTTTGCAAAATTAAAAAAGAAAAAAAAATGTTTAAAATTTTAGATTTTAAACATATCCTGTTGCAGCCAATTGTTAGTATGATTATGATTGTTTGAAATCTTAAGACATTCGTGAGGCTTACAGTTCAAGTCTTTTAAACTGAATAAAAGACTACTGTTGGTATTTTCGGAAGAATTTGTTTTAATGAAAAATACAATAATTTTAAAGAAAGGTTATGGAAGTTTGAGAATTGCTCAGCTGTGAATCATATCTTGATGCATTAAATGAGTTAAGTAAATTTTTTAATGTATAAAAATAGATTGTCATGAATGTAGAGTATTCATGACGAACTAATAAGAAGGTATTGGAAACCACACAATATTAAATTCACATTACTATTTCTTGTCATTTATCACCAATGAATCGTGTATCAGATTATTCAATATCCTCGGCTATCCTTTTCATCTCTTAAAGAGGACAATGTTAATCTCCTTGAAATATTTCAGCAATATCAAGTACTAAAAATCAGTGTGTCAACTTTTATTTTATTTTTTAATGGTACAGATACTGCAGATAATAGATGCGAAAACACTTTGCATAATGTACATCATTGGTTGTAAATTCTTGTATTAATTTTGATGAAACATAAATGAGTGTATGCTACCTTTCTCATGAAAACATCCTGTACATCTCATAAAGAAGTATATCGAAGGTATTATTATCAGCTGATCACATTTGAAGAATACGATACACGGAGTTGATAAATTATTTCTGATAAGAACAATTTTATTGGAAGACTTTTTTTCACTGGGATCTTCAAACTTCTATTGGATGATTTGAATTTTAAAGTTCAATTTGATGAATTTAAAACACCCATCAACACAAGGAGAAAATAATAGAAATGTTTTCTGAAATTTATATCTTACACTAATTGAGAATGGGTTTATAATTAGAATTAAATTTTTTCTTTTGTCTATTTCTGTAAGGTATTCATAATAGTAATAAAAGCAAATTTTGATGACAAACATTGTATACAAGTGTCATTTAATATTTAAACAGATCTTTTATTTTTTTTTCTCATTACCTCCTTCCTTGTGGTTATAACATTGATGCCTCACAAAATGTCTTTCATTGGTCCAAACAAATAAGAAACCCGAGAGGAAAAGGTCAAGGCTGTAACGAGGTTGAGAGAGAAACTACCAACCCACTTTTCAAGCAATTCTCAGTTTCAGTTGTGTCATATGAGGTCGAGCGTTATTCTGCAGAAAACACATGCCTTTAATCTTTGATGTTGAATATTTCCTTATCAACGATTAGCTAACTTCCTTGCCATTTATATCTAAGTAGTACAGACTGTTGATAATGCGATGTCTTTCTAAATAATCACAGAAAATCAGACCATTACCATTCGGCTCGTCGGTGACGCATTTGCGACAACTTCTAAACGTTTCCAGCCTTGTGTAAAGCTCTCGCTATTCGTATAACTTCAGCCGAATGCTTTGTTCATGCAAGAGAATATTTCTGGTTTTATACTTTCCGAAAGTAAAAATCAAATCAGAGAAAGTTGTACTTCAAAAGTACTTCTTCGTGTGGACATACCACCGCAATTAAGACTTCAGAAATGTAAATAAAAAAATATGTATACATAGATATAATACATATATTTACATATATGTAAATCAAAAACATAACTAACACTCTTCTCAAGGTTGCTAAGTAACCCTAACGAAAGTTTCAGTTGCCTGCATTAAGAGTTTGGTTGATTATAAAAATGTTTGTCTGCTTAAATATTGAATGTCCATGATAATTAGAACGTTGAAGATTGTTTGCTGCTTCTTGTCTATATTACTTTGATTTTCTTTTATCACAGGCTTGAAATAGATATATTTTATGACTGACATACGTTTCTTCAGGTAAAAGAAATCTGGGTGTTTTTTAGTACTCTTCTTATAATAGTTGCTTAACAATATAGTTTGTAAAAATTAAAAGTTAAATGTCAATATCTGATTAAATAAAGGCCAATGTTTGGCAACATCAGAAAACGAGCCAAGGTTCTGAAATAAACATTTCATTCTACATAAGAATAAATACAATTTAATAAGAAAAAGAAAATCAAGCATCGTCGTTTTCTTATTAATTTTGGATCTAAATAATTTAATTTTTGTCTTTGAATTATTTATTTGATAGCATCTATTATAGAGTTTAAAAATAATCTGCTGATAACATGCGATTAAAAATTTATTCAATCCATTTATACACAAAGTACCACATAAATTTAATAAATTAGCTTACCCATTCACAATCATATTTAATTCTATTAAGTTTATCATTTAGTCCTTGAGTGCAAAGCAAATTTCCTGAATAATGCGAATTAAATTTCCTTTAATCACATTAAAGATTTGCCGATGAACTTTAAATCAAAGATGATGCGACATGTAAGATGAAATTATGTTTGCGCCGATAAAGATTGGAATAACTCTATTCCTCTGACGCTTATAAGGAGATATGTGCGAAATAAGTAGACTTAAGTCTCTCACTAATGCCACATAACAACTTAACACGCATCATAAACTGTTTCAAATGGATTGCAAGCGTTTAAAGATAATGCTTAATAGTTTCGGGCTGAGGAATAGGGTTTACAATCTTCTCTCACTTTGGTGAAGTAAATAGCTTTCACGCGTCACATGAAATGGACTTGAAAGAAGAGATTACTTTAAAGAATGTAGATAACTGTTATTAAGAACAATGCATTTCTAGCGAAAAAAAAAGTTTAATACATTGGAGAATTTATATCCTGGTAAGATGTCTTTTTTTTCATTATTCAATACAATTTATCACTTTTGCTTAGATTATCTTATTAATTATTGCTAATGCTAGAAAGCTTGGTCTTTCACCATAGATTATTCTAAATAAAAATAAAAACTTTTAATTTTTGCGAGATTTATTTCTTAGAAAAAAAATTGTGCATACATTTCTCACAACTTCGCTTTTTGTCTTATGACTTCGTTTTGAAAACTGCAAGAATATATCTTCTCTTTAAATATGTTAATTGCACGATTGCTGTTTTACTTAATGAGCACTAATACTAATAAAACAAAAAAACAGTTATCCATATCTTTCACAAAATTGTTTTTTATTCCCCACCCACGGACCTATTGTTTTAGTTGGATCACTTTTGGTGAATCAGATCACTTTTCAATTTTTTATCGTTTGCCTTAATTTTAATTACATTTAGTTTAAATATATATAGTTTACTAATTTATCTTTTGCTTTAATTTTATTTACGTTTAGCTTAAATATATTCAATTTAATAATTTATCGTTTCCTTTAATTTTAATATCGGAAGAGTCCACATCTGGATATTTCATTGTTTACTTTAATTCTTATTTTTAATTGAGTAGATTAATAATTATTAAAAAAGCGTACCTAGGGTGGCTAAATTTGTTCTTTGTAAAATTTTTATTGTTTTTTTATTATTTTTATATACTAAGATTATATTTCAATACGCTTATATATTGGATTGCACAATATGGTTTGTTATGTTTTAAATTCCCTTTCAATTTATAAACATAAATCTAAATTATTCATTCTTATGCGTAGTTAAATCTTTCACTTGAAACACAAACCGCAACAAAACATAAATTAAATTATAAAAACACTTTAAGAAATGTGGAAACAAATAAGGAATAACATCCATTTAGTGCATTGAGTCATTTTAAATACAAAGTGTTTTTAAATATATCATTCTGACAGATATGGATGAAATGCAGAAGTAAATAATACAAATCCTCTCATAATAAGTTAATACTGAAATATTTCTTATTATGGTGAATTGGGTATTTTATAGCCCATCAAATAGTTTTATAGGAAAACATTGTAGTTTTGTATTCTCTAAGAGAAAATGGAAGGTATTTAATGTCTATAGGGACAATAACCTTTTTATATATATATATACTGAGATATCACACCGAATTTCATTTTGTTTTATTTTTCAAGAGTATATGAAAAGTCTCCTGGATTTACTCTTTAAAAATCAAACTATCTTTTGTTTCAAAATACAAATTTTATGCATAATGAGTTTTAATTTTGTACAAGATGGTTACATTAAAAAATTCTATGTTAAGGGTATATTCTGTAAGTATCTCGAATACTTGAGAATGTGTATCAAGACAAATGTTTCAAAATTATGCATTAAAAGTTTGATAGAAAGCAATATATACATATCACTATCTTATCATGAAATATCAAATTTTATTCTTATCGTATAATTAATTATTGAACTTTTTTTCTTATTACACCTCACTTAATTTTATATTACTAAGTATAGTCATGTTTTTTATTTGAATTCTATAGTATTCTGGATACCTGTAAAATAATACGTAAATACTGATATATGAAATATAGCTTAAAAAATATAGCTTACGGTATATATATTAGTCATCTAATGCTACAAAATAGTTAAAATACATGAATCGTTCTGGCTAACAGATTGAAGCAAAACAATTTCTCTAATTATTGACAATTAATTAAAAGTTTCTACGTAAATTTAATGCAAAAAAGGTGTTGTAGTAATCTGATAAAAAGCTTTGTTTTTTATTAAGCCAATCAAAATTATTTGGTAGTGTTTTTGGATATTTTTTATCCTACGCCTGTCTGCAGCATTTTTATCATCATTCAACGTGCAGCCCAGTATAACGATGAATATGTATAAAAACAAGAGTACAGTCCTTCATTGGCTTCAACAGAGTTTTCAGCCAAAAACTTTAATTCTTTAGCGCAGTTCTTGAGGTGGTCACCATCCACATCACCATGATGGCACAGAGGACAACAAGTCAAATCCTTGACTCTTACCCGTTTTAAATGTTTTCGTAGGTAATCGTGCCTAATTGTTATCCAAACAGAAGTGCCTCCAATAGCCCTAGTCAAGGAACTAGGGATATTGTTATTTTTTTTGAGTAAGGTTTTCTACCTCGAGTCCACAGCAACAGCACCAAACAAGGACATTCTGTTATCTATTATCTTACTAAGGATTATTTTCTTGTTGTTACGCAGAGGCAAAGAATAATTTGGTTGGGTCATAAGGGGTCCGGTTTTGACTAATTTATCTGCCTCTTCCAAAAAATGTTGCAATGACTTGGAATCCACTGAAAAGCAACGTGGTCTTTTGTTTTCACCAGTTCATATAGCTTTATTCCGCAAGAATGAAATATGGAATTTTGATCGTAATTCAAATTAGTAAGTGAAAGGATAGCTTGTAAATCTATAAAGAAAACAATATTTTGGTCAAGGCTATTTCTTAATTCGCCGATTACAAATGTTATAGACGCTATCTCATCTACCAAATTGTCACAGTATTCTATCACAGGGCACCTTATACTGAAAATATTAGAATATGCACCGGTATTTTTATTGCATTTTCTGTAGAGCCATCTGTGTATACATGAAGTCAATTACCAGATGGATATCTGTTGTAAGTGGTATCCAGGGCAGCATTTTTGAACTCACTCTATAATGAGTGCTGCTTTTTAACTCCCCAAACAAGATTGAGGTACCCCTACAACAGTGTTTAGATCCATAACAGGATTCCATTCTTGTAGGTAAGCATGTCAAGTTGGTGTAGGAATATCGTAAGTGTCTTAGGGATCATTAATGCTTGAAAGAAAGCATCTATGGGTTTTTAGTCTCTCATTTGTTGATCTGTAATAACTTAAAAAAATGTTTTCCCTTCTCAAGATTTTTTTCAATAAGGATCATAGCTCTTCCATTACACCTATCATTTAAAGGTTCCAATTCTGTCTGAAGTCTTATAGAAATTATTGGGATTGACTTAGCTCCACATGTGATCAGTTGCAACCTGCTTGTCTGGAAAATATCTAGCTTGTGTCTAATAGAATCTGAGGCAATAATTACAGCCTCATTTCCATATTCAACAACATAGTGAATATAACTTTTTTAGGCTGTAAATTGTACATCTGGGATTGAATACCAAGTGATATCATTCAAACGCTTCATTAGTTTCACTCTTGAATGTCCTCTGTCAATAGCAGTATAAATATGCCTTTCCATGTCAGTTTTGAATCCAAACGAATGCCCAGGTAAACTGTACCATTTGTTCTTGTAAGATCTAAACTTTTATTGCAAAGTTCGATATTGTGATGTTTAGTATTATGAGCGAACAACTGAAAAGTCGTTTCATCAGTATTTAACGCCATATTTTTCTCTTCTGCCCAAGGACCTAGAATATCCAGGGCCTATTGTAGAGCCTTTTTTCAGAATAGCACAGTCAGAACCTGTAGCACTCATCAGGTAGTTTATGATAGTGCCTAATAAGAACTCATCAGTCGTTTTCGATAGTGCCTTATAAGAACATGAATAAAACTTCTTCTAAAATTTGGTTCTTCACTATATGAAAAAGAGAATAAAAGTAAAAAAAAAAAATTGCTGAGTTTAAGATATCGCGTAAACATGTTTTAGTTAAGTGAAATCACTGTTACAGATGCATAGTAGATTATGGTAATGATTCTCGTAATTCTAAGGTACCAATAGACCCAATAGACATCAGAGACGAGTACCTGAATTCCTATTCTACTCTCCAAACCTTCTCACAACACTACAAGTATTTTTCAAAGCTTACTGAAACTTTAAGTGCACAATTTGTCTTTATTTCTACTATGATTCGTACATTAATAGGGTATCAAATCCTATTCTGTTTGACAATAAAATAAAGATTTGGAAGTAAAATGAATATTTTAATACTCTATTAATGGAATTTGCTCACTCCTAATAGGCATAAATATAAATTGTAATTGAATCTAATAACCAACCCTAGTATTCTTAGGTATGTACTTGGTAACAATAAAAAATCATATTTACTATACATTCATTTATATAATACTCGAACACTCGGTCATACAGTTAAAAATTATATATATCGAAATTTATTACGAAAAATAGTATAATGAATTCATTTTATACGGGAATTTATTACAATGGGTTTATGCGAATAAAGATATGTAAGTATGTTTTGATTTTCACGTCTTATGAAACTATAAAAAATGCTTAGTAGTACAAAATATTCATGAGAAAAAATTTCCATATGATTTAGATGACTTACATTTCATTACTCATTTTGAACTGAAAGCAATTATAGATAATTAAATATAATTGAAATAATAATTCTTAGACTATACAGGGAATGCCATTCAAAATATTATTTTAAATATTACAATTTAAAAGAGAGAAATAATTATTTAACTGTATTCAAAAATAAATAATTTTTATTTCAATATTTTAATTAAAAAACTATTGATGTGTAAGAAGAAAATAGCCTAATTTTTTTAAACCAATTTTTTATTAATAAATATAGAAACATTATATAGGTTTAAGCTATATGACAAAATGCTGCAAGTTAAAAATTAACAATTTTTCATGAAAATAAATATTAGAAAAGTTAAACTATTCAATTATATATATATATATATATATATATATATATATATATATAATTGTAATAATAACATTCTTTTTAGAAATGTAATTTCATCATTATAGTTTAGACAAAAAACACGTTGTATTAAAAGTTGAGAATCATCTTAAGAAAATTATTACGAATTTATACGCAATTCTGTGAAAACAAACAATTCGTTTTTTTCTCAGAAATAAAAACCAATAAATGTACAGTATATGAAAAATTCACTCATCTGTATACATACTTTATTCAACAGAAATGTAATTTTTTTTTTCAGAAATAAGCATCTTTTTTTAGAGTAATATATTTATCAATTCTAAGTTTTTTTACTGATATGAATACTTTTTTATTGTAAAAGAATTTACAGATTTGCATTTAAATTGGATAAAAACAATTTTTGGAAAAGTTGGAAAAAAAGGCTAACATTTCCCTGTATGCTTGAAAAACTATAAATATCCTTTGCAAACATTTTTAAAAAAAATTGTGAAAGCATACTCAAGAGTCTTAAAAACTTTTGGAGTTAATATGCTAAACACTGTATGGAAAACATTTAGAAAAAAAAGTATCAATGTGACTTAAATATTAAGGAGAACTTTCCCTCCCCTTAACGAAACACTTTTCAAAAAATCTCTTTAAGTATTACTATATCACATAACCTAAGGAAACATCTGAAATTCTTATTGCTTTACGTACAAAAGAAAGACTGCTGGAAAAAAATACAAGAATACGTTTCCCCTTTTTTTATTGGTTTTCGTGGCGTATTTCTTTTTTTTTTCCCTACAAACTTTTGTGGCAAGGTGTTGGAAGCCTGATATCAGTTCGAGGCAGGCGACATATTCGCACCGCATATAATAATCCATATTTTTTTCTTTTTGTTCTCTTCTTTTAAGCGAGGTTATGGACACTTTATCGTCAGCGGCAGCTTACCCGACATCGCTTGCTTACTCCTGACCCTTTTAGAATACCTCCATCTACCCTATAGCATCGTTTCCTTCTTTTTCGGTATAGTGGAATGAATAGACCAGGAACAGTTTAGGGGATCGTAACCCAATTGCATTGGATTTGAGGTCGTCCAGTGGCATGTAGTAGATAATGTTATGTAATATGAGATTAAGCGAGTAGTGGATATCAGATAAACATGAAACTGAACTTGTGGTGGATATCAGATGAACATGAAACTGAACTTGTGGTGGATATCAGATGAACATGAAACTGAACTTGTGGTGGATATCAGATGATGGTACTGATATTGCTAAAATATTTTGAAATTGGGAATCCCTTATTCATATTATTTCATATATAAGAATTAGTATTTTATTTCAAATTCAAAAGCAAATGTATTACAGGTCTTAGTACAATATAAATTATTTTTGAAACATAAAGTTTTAATACGAGTACTTAGAATAAAAACCATATTTCTTTTCTTACACATTATAAAATTGAGTTGTTACTATTAGAACAAATTAATCTTCACCTATTTTACTGATTTAAATACGATTCATTTTTTGAAGATTATTATTTTATAGGGCTACTTAACTGATCTACTTTGAAGATTGCTTAAATTAATTAAACAAATATTTTTAATTATAGATTGCGTTGTGAAGTTACAAAATATATAATGAAACGGTTAATATTTTTTATGTATTATGTACAACCGAAATTAGTATTTTATGGTTCTTAGGGTTCATGAATAGTTTCGAAACATCTTTAGTAGTTATAGAATGATTTGGATTTAGATGAAAAAATACCATTCTTTTCATTCAAATGCGTTATATAAGATATATATAACACACACACACACACATATATATATATATATATATGTGTGTGCGTGTGTGGTGTGTGTGAGTAAGTGTGATTAACACACATTATTATATTTTTTTTACTACTTTGTGACTGTCTATCGGTTTTTTTTAACATACAACCAAATTATCCTTACAAATCTCTCCTGATTGAAACTACAATTTCTGTGTAGCTAAAAAAAATTTCGATTCGCAGAATCACGTTTGTAATTGTAGTATTCAGAACTCATTTTCTTTGCTGAATTAACAATATTTCAGGATTTTCCCGTTTTAATCGGGTATAAGAAATTTCACTATCAGTTAACCGCTATGTTTTGCCTCTTTCTTTCTCTTTTGACTCTTAATGTGCGAGCCAAGCACCCTCTCGGGTTTTATTTCGTCAGAGAGTACAATTATAAACGCTTAAATTGCTACAGAATCGTCCATTGAAATCAAACATATATATATATATATATATATATATATATATATATATGTGTGTGTGTGTGTGTGTGTGTGTGTGTGTGTGTGTGTGTGTATACCGTAAACGCTGAAGCATATGAAAATTTTAATTTATTGTTACATTTTAAAATGAACATTTTATTTTAAATGGTATATTACATATAATTATATTATATATTTTTATTTAAATCTGCATAAATTTGTTGAAGTGAACTTACAGCATTGTTAATTTAAACATTTTAAAAGTACATTATAATTATTGGACCGACCTAGTAACATAATTGTGATTTTACAATTACAAAAAAAAAAATCAATTCCTCTCATTCAAAAAAGTCGAATAGTTTGAGAACTATAATACATTATCATTGATAAAGCATTTTTCAGAATTATGATGACTCAAGTAAATGTATATGCGACTACTAAAATAAATATAATACTAAAATGAAGTTAAGCCATTTTTTAATTTTTTCTTCTAATAACACATTAATGCCCAAAGATTAAATATAAAATAATTATATTTCATAATGAAAACATTTAATTTATTTAAATTAGCTTTAAATGTGACTTTAATTAAGATATATGGAAATAAATTTCATTTTAATTTACATTATTTGTAAAATTTATCTTTCTGAAGTACAGTCCCAAATAAATTCAAGAAGCAATTACTGCTTAATTTTAATTTCTTTTTCTTTGTGATACACTATTTTCATCGTTGAGAATGAAAAAAATCGAATGCATTTTAATAAAATGCGTCAAAAATAGTTAAATTAATATTTTAAATTCTATGTGCAAATCTAGAATTTGATAGCAACGAAATTGAAGATTATTTCGTTCTTTCATTTTATCATTAAAGGGAGAAATAGAATTGATTAAAATATTTTAACATATTAGACTTTCAAGATCTCAGATAAAGAATAGAAACAATATTTTGTCTCATTAAAATAAATATTTTGTTTCTAAATAGAAAAAGAATATTACATCCCCGAGCTCTTACGTCAAATTTATAATTCATGAGGCAAACATCATGAAAAATCAGATAATTTAAAAAGATTGTTTTTGAGCTAAGAAACTTACTTCTATAGAAAAAATTTTGTGCTGATGTTAAAACTGATATTATTGCTACAGATAATTTAATTGTATTTCTTATAGAAATTGCTTCGTTTCAATAATATACCATTCAGTGAATTGTTTGAATAACATATTCAAAAATTACGTAATATCCTTCTAATGTCTGAGATAAATGAATAAGTTTATTACAAGAGCAATTTTATTTATAATTCTGTTTCCGAATAAATCCCGCCATAATATTACTATAAGTTATCTTAAACAGAAAATTTCTTTTTGTAATAAATTTATTTATTTTTTATAATTCGTTCTCTATATTATTTTCATATTTGTTATACAGAGTCATAATATGAGTTTTATAACGTTGTTACATGATTTTTAAATATTAAATATTTTTTATAAAAAAGAAAGGCTCTATTTCTCTTTATGAAAATGCAGTACTATTTTCTTCTGCTGTCATTTTATGTACTTCTTAACAAAATGTATTCTTGCACTAAAGACAGAAAAATGACATAAATGAAAGAGTATTATGGATCTAACATATTTTTTTAGAAATAAACAAACGGGATTCATTTTGATTGTTATTACAATGATTGCAGATTTAATTTTAACGGAAAAATAGGACTAATTAAATAAAATACAAGTTTCAATTCACTTAAGATTCCATTGACACCAAATTATTTTGCGGAAAAGAATACACTTGAAAAATCATACAATTGAGCAGTATTACTCAAGGCAAATACAATACATATCCTAAACCTGGGAGTTTTTCATGTGCATGTACAATCCTGTAAAATGTGCAATACCGCAAAATTCTTTTAAAACGATAAATGTAATAGCTTAAGATCATTATGGTACTAATATTGCTTGTCTACTAAAATTAAATCATATTACTTCAAACAGGTATTTTCAAAATGATAAAATACATCCACATTTATTATGTGTTGTAAAATAAATCCTAATATCTTAAGATTTGTATCATATAAGATTAAAACAAAGCAAATTGAAAAAAATAATCTTTGCTATTATTAAATTTTATTGTGGCTGCAAGTTTATCTTGTTTAAAATATTGATTTTCTTTCATGTGTTTGTAAAATTTACTTTTGTATTACTTTATTTTGAATTATTCTTCTATATTGATTCAACCTTTTCCAGAAAGCTGATAATATTTTTTTTTCACATTCCGTACTTAGATTAATCAGAGTAGTAAACTGCATCTCGTAATTTTTGTATAAATAAATCCTCCCCAAAAGACCGTCCCTTGCAGAAAATGTAAAATGTTGCATTTCATTTGATATTACAGAAGGAAAATCCAATTTTGAAACTCAGTATTTACCATACCTGTAGTGTATTTGATATGAAGGCAAATTAATACTATTTATGCAGTAATACACTTTGAGTATTTTTTTCTAAAATGATATACGTTTTTAAATAAGTCAAATAAAGGAAATTTAAATACTGTTAAATTGTTTTCTGTGTCACAGGAAATTTGAAACTGAACATAACATAATGAGGTTATAGCAAAATGAAAAGAAGGTCAATTTTACCGATATACCACTAGGCCTAACAGACTTAGGCTATTTCATAGTACGAGTACAATTATCTCTCACATTAGTGTTTAGAGTTCATATATGTTTTTTCAATTAAATTCCTAGTAAACAGGCTTCTAATTCCTGGACAAGCAAAGTTAAACGTTACTCTTCAAATATTGAATAAACTATTAACATGTGTATAATAATTTATTTTATTTTTATTTTATTTAACTGAAAAAATTGTCACATTTTTCTTAAGAAGAAAAATGTATTATAGAAAAAAGTTTATCATTCGCGTTAATTTTATAATATCCCAAAGGAATATCATTGATACATTTAATATCTTATTATCTACTGCATTATTTAGTTTATCGTTTTTTTGAACTTTTTGTTAAGAAAAGTTAGAAAAATTCTTGCAATTAGAGTAATTTTTTTGTATTTTGGAAGGATTAATTAAGAATAAGTGGAGTTGAATAAAATAAATTTATGTTTACAAGAAAAGGCTTAATATTCTCCATTTTCTTTGGATACACTTCTTATCACTCCATATTATCAACTATATTGCGTAAAATTAATCAGCTTTCTTACCATTGCAAATGTAATATATACTTGCAGAATACAGAAGACAACTATATATAAGTAGGAAAAATTCTATGTTAGTTGCAACTAAAATTAATTATGCATCTATTGGAGATATAAAAATAAGTATATGATGAAAAGAAATAATTTGTATTGTAAGTTTTGAAATTGATCTAGCTGAAATAAATAGTGTAAATGCTGCTGTTTGAGGTTCTTAAAATCTCAAGTGTTTCATCTCTGATTCTAATCCTTCCTGAATTTTTTTAACATTATCAAAAATTAGAATATTTTTTTTTTGTTTTTTTTTAATATAACATTGGTGTGTGAAATACATTAAACAATTTTATAAATTTCTTTAGCACTTAAAAGTAACCATACCAACACAATTTAAGACACTAAATATAATACACTAGAACTAGATATTTAATACTAAATATTTTTATGTTAAGGAAATATACATATAAAGTTTTAGAATATAATCCAAATTTCCCAAGAAATAATTTTCGTCTTATGTGTCCCTTCATATTCGTTACAAAACATATCGGATAATTAATCTATGCAAAACGATTAACATATAATTTAACATCTTAACTCAATTAAAAAATTATAGATAAGTAAATAAACTTTTTTTTTAAAATTAACATTGATTAATTTTTTTAATCAAAGTTTCATAGAAGTGTTATCATTGAGAATGGATCTAAGAAATTACTTAATCAAGTTCTTAATAACTTTGTATTTAAGAATAACACAACTGAATGAATATGTAAAATAATGAATATATTGATAATTAATAATGAATTAAGAATTTTTCTTGAGTTTGAAAGGCAGAATTAAATTAAAATAACAATATTACATCATTTTTATATTCAGGAAAATAAAAACAAGAATATTTATTTATACTGAACTTCTGACACAATTCATAAATAAAATATACCCTGAATGATGTAGTCTATAATCTAAAAGCAGACTAAAATTAAATAATGATAATCTTTATAATTTTTAATTCTATGCCTTCAACTATGTTAAAACTGCAAGAAATTTGCAAGATCAAAAAATATATATAAAAAGTTATTGAAATCTTGTAATAAGGAATATTTTGTTAAATAACAAAGTGTTGAGAAACTTTTTATGTTTGAAAGTCACATTTATACTGAATGTAGTGTTATTAAATCACTTCTATGATAGTAGAAGTAAAAGAAGGAATAAGTTACATCGCACTCTTGATTCAATTCATAAATCAAAACTTCCTCACACTAAACCTAAACTTAAATTACCTTTTATAGTCTTTAATTTAATGTTTCCAGCAGAACAAACTACAAGTAATTTGTAAGCATTCATGTAATTTGCAGATGCCAGGTACAAGGAAATTTGTGTCTGACAGCAGTTACGACACTCCCCGCCTTTCTGAAACAGTATGTGGTTTGGTACATTACGCCACTTAGACCGCAAATTTGAGTGAAGCTTGCCAGCATCATTCCAAATTGCAACTGTGACGCATGTTACCTCTAATCTGAATTGGCCTCGCAGTCTAATGTTATTGTACTGCTTCGACTAATGGAATTTGAAAGGAAGTGTCATTTTGCAATATAATAATAGCTTGTGAATCGGTTACCATTACAGCATCGGTGTTATACAATTGAATGACAGTAATTCTTATGGTGCCCTGCAATTCAAACTTGAAATTACAGTAACAATTTAGAAAGTCAAATTACATTATCTCTCATTGTTTTATTAAGAGCCACAATGAGTAGTGAATTACCTTATTTAGAATATATTTTAGAATAAATGCATAAGACTTGGATAACCTGAGTATTAAAAGGTTGAAAAGAGAAAGCGAAACCGATTATGGATGATTACGTATTTTGTCATCCATAATCATTATATTTCATTCTTCCATTAGTGTTTATTGATCTACATTTCTTAGAATATAACTTTCTTGTGTAAAGTAAAATAACACAAGAAATGTAGTTACTTTATTCCATAATAATGTAAAATTGTTCTAAATAAAAATCGGTATACATTAAGAAAAACCTAATCATTCAGGGTTATTAACTGGCATTAAAGTATTTTATATAAATATAAAATGTTCAGATTATTTTTAAAATTGCTTGCCGTTTCCTAAAATATGAAGTTTTTGTTTTAGTCAAAGTTATATTTCAGATAAGTTTTATTTTAAAAAAAATCTAATTAAAATCTGTGTAATGTATTTGTTTTAATAAACTAAATACTTCAAAAAGAATATTCTATTATTGTTACCTTTGAAACTTAAATTTAACTTCGAACGAACTTTGCGACGTCTTAATTTTTTTAATTTGCTTTTTAAACCTCTAGATTTCAACGTGGGGCCTTTTGACCCCTACTATTTTTATTTGCATTTAATCTTATTCTAGTAATTCAGATATATTAATGTGAAACCTTTCCTGTATTTATTATTTCCTGAATAAAATATTTGGAATCTATTGAAATTTAGATTATTATGTACGGGAACCATTTAGCATCTAAGATGGTTAATGAAAATCCACGAATCATCTTCAATTTTATGAAAATTTAGAATAATATATAAAAAGTATTGACATGGGTTGATTTGTGTGTTATAAAAATGCCAATATTTCAAAACCAAATACATATTGTAATACTTTGGAAATTAGATTGAATTAAGTTCTTCAAAATATTTAAATTTCAGTATTATATTTTATTGATTTTTGCTTTTTAAGGAATGCTTTTAATAATGAAGCTACATATATCAAACATATTTAATATCATAAATAAGTCATTATACAGCAGGTACGTAATGATACAGTTATACATCAACAGTGTATAATTACAAAACTAAATTATTAGAGTTAATTAAATATTTTGTAGTAATTTATTCACAAAATTAAATTATGTAAATCAATATATATGTAATAAAATTATGTTCGAATGTAATAAAATATGTTATTACTAATTATTCTTAAGCGCTTGACATTCCTCAATATAATATTCTTGACGTCTATTTATAGCGGAAGCAATGAGCTTAAAACTATTCTTTAGAAAACTTAAAAGAATTATTCATTCACATTACATATCATTTTAAGGAGATAACGATTTTATTTTTATCCGAAAGTATCAAATTCAGTTTAAACTCATTAATTGATATTTGCTTCATGCGTGATTTTAATAATTTGAGCGACAATCCAAAATGTTTAATCTTATTAGAATAACCTATAAACTTTTCATTTTCTTAAAACCATCTACAAAAATGTGAAATATATGACTCACTCTCATGTTCCTCTAACACCAAAGGGATCGTAACTTCTTTAGTATACTCCATTTTCTAACATAGTAAAAAATATGAACAGGACATCGAATAAAAAAATACTTTATAAGAAGCTCAGAAGGGAATAAAAATATCTTAGACTGGGGGACACTGATAAGAATAACAAATAGTGGACCAGTGCATCGGGGCGACAAGAGCCCCTGGCCTAGGGCAACATACCAAAGAGGTTATTTGAGCGCACTGTGTCCATGAATCATACACTCTGCTAGACACGCGGAAGGGGAAACTACACAAAACTATACAGCGTTTCTACCAGCTGAAATATAAAGCCGATATCGATTTCATAAACAATATCCAAACGAGAAAGATTTATGATAAAAAGTATTGCTTTTTGAATTGAAAAAATAAAAATCAATAAGTATCGTGTTTTTTTTTTTATGAAATTTAATTAGAAATCTGTTTTCGTAATTAACTTTTATTTTACTCATCTTGCAATAAAAGGTCAACGAAGTCGTTATATCAAAATTTGGGATTTTTAAAATTCTAATAATTCCTCAACAACTAAATACATCGTTATAAGCTTCTTGTCACGAGACAAAGCAAGTTCAAAAATTATAAATCAACAAAATTTGATGTCGTGTCCAAATTTCCGAGCATAAATGATCAAACTTCATGATATATTTTTCTTGTGCTTTGATAAAGGTTTGAGGTGCCAAAATAATGATAAATATAATCAATATTTAGGAAGTAGTATATACTAAGAGCCACTGAATATTTTTTTTTTTTTTATGTTTATCCAGAGAAAGTTGTTAAAAATCACAATAAAATAATTGTTGTTCTAAAACAGCGACTCATCTGATGGCATCATGCTTAAACCAAGATGTTTGTAATACCTGACGAAATTGTTATTTAAAATAAGATGACCACCGCATAGAGAAGTATAACACAAATCATGATATGTATAAAGAACGAATTCAATATTGGTGGATATCACGCCAATGAATAACTTCCTTTGCTTTTTTTGCGAAGTAAATTCTATTTAAAAAGTCTCCAAATTATTATGAGAAACCGTTATAAAGAAAGTGGCTATCTTTCTTTAATCATTTTTTTTCATGTTTTGATAAGAAATTCGCAATTTAATCTTAATCGAATAAATTTTAAGCGCATTGTACCAATTAGAATATTAAATTTTCGAATAAACCTTGATATGAATTCAAAATCATATCTTGAAAGCAAATAAATATCGAAATCAAGCATCTTATAAAATTAAACTGGTTCACAACTTGTACTAAATGTTCAAGGCAAAAAGCGCATTATTCGTACGTAAATTACAATAAAACTCTATTATAGATATTATTAGGCACACAAAAATGCACAAATTAGCTGTACATAATATTTTCGAATGAACTTTATTATTTTTGTATAATGTTTTTCAGATAAATATAAACATATAAGATGCTGATACGTGTTGAAAGTCATCGAATTTTTTTTCAAACTTAGCATACTGATAGAGAATCATAACTGTAATAAAGGCTAATCATAAAAGGATGTATCATTTCATGTATTTTCAGAAGTATCACATTTAGGATTTTGTATTAGAACATCATACCCAGGAATTATAATCAAACATTTCATATTTAAAAGTAATATTAAAAAATTCACTTTTAAAAATTAATCATTCTAGCACTAATTAATACTAGCAACTCCCATTAGGAAAATTGTATTAAAAACTGCTTTAAAAGTACCATCGGGAAAACATCGTTGATTTGAGGCGCAGTTAAATTTTAAACCAGTATTAACTCCTATCATTTTCAAATCAAATCAGTAACCAAACATTAGAATTGAAATTCAAGAATGATCAGTCATAAGTTCAGAAATTGGTTCATTATACTTACATCAGTTTGAAATATGTAGACCATTTTATTTATAATTTAACATTAAATACTATATAGTAGTATATTATACTTTAATGCTTTTACCAATTCTAATTGTTAGAAAAAATATTAAGATGTTTTGAATTTTTTAAATAGAACATGATGATCTTTTATCGTTTTTATAGATTTATTGCGAACAAATTAAATAAAAAAATTAAATATTTCACAAATTATTCATGAAATTTTAAATTACGGAACAAATAATAAAATATTAACAATAATTTCGAAATTGATAGTTTAATACCAATGAAATTCCGATATAGAAGATATAAAAAAAAATATTCAAATTATGTTAGGTATTCTTATTTAAATATGCAGATATAAAAATAAAAGTAAAGCTATTCACTTATATTCTATGTTGGGAATTAATCTGTAAAATATTTGCGTTCTTACATGTGTAAGGCAATAATAAATAAATTTTAAAGCCATAACAATAAATAAAATTAAGAGATTCTTTGTTTAAGTAGTGATTTATTTGCCCACAAGAAAGTATGGAATAATATATTGGAAATTCATATACAAATACATAAGTCATTTTTATAAGTTGCTTATTGTTATGGAAAATTTGGACTTTGTTCTCGTTCCAACTGTTGAGGTAATGTGAGCGGATAGATTATTTACAAGCAAAGACAGAATACACCATTCATGAATGCTGAATAGAAAAGGGTGATCTTGGAAAAGTACTTAGCGTAAAATATGATCACCACATGTTGTCAAATTTCCGAATTTGGTGACATAACAAAATACATGGATAAACATTTAGAAGGCTCTGAAAGGATTATCGAGAGTATATGTATAAATATGAGGGACTTTTGCATATCAGTTAGTGTATGCGCCTCATGCGATATTGAATATATATTTTGAATTTCTGTGCTCTGTGATTGTGTGATTAAATAAGTGTTGATTTAAATTTACGTGTGCTATTTGTTTCATGTTAATTGGAATTTTTTTATATTAGTAAAAGAATTTCGGATTAAAATTAAGATTAACTCCGAAAAAACCTTCTTATTAATTCTATGAACATCTCCAACAATGAAATCCGTTTAACTACATAATATTATTTTTATTTTTCATAAGTTTTGTTTTGTAATTTGAGATCTTCAAAGATTCATGAAACCAGTTTCTAAAATACACTACAAATTTTATTTTTTGCTATTTACTTCGAAATAAATCTTTCTATAAATTCAAATTAAGAACTATATTGTTTCAAAATATTTTTTACTTTACAGTTTCTGATTTATTTTTTAAAACCTAATATTTTTGTAATGTTTTTACTCTAGCTTCAAGAAATATCACAAAATAGAGTTGATTATGCACTGTATATACTGGATGATGACTGCATGACTCTAGTGTCCTTGATTCTTTAAAAACTGAAAAGATCTACAAAATACTGATTAAGAATCAATCGTACTCTAGTCCGAAGAAGCTCGAGGAAATATGTTTGCTTAAATATAATACATAAATATCAAATAGTTATCCATTGTTGCTTTAAAAGGATATAAGTGTTTTTAATTTTGCATAACTCATAATTAATCAACTGAATTCACTTTATATTTACTTGTAAGGAAACCATGAATTATTTTTTAAAGTCGTAAAAAATAAATTTCGTATTACTTTAAAAAATAGTAAATAATTAAAAAGTAATTTAAATTTCTGTTTTCGTTCAATTCATTTAAGTTTAACAATGTATTTTGGTCGTAAAGTTATTATCTTATACAAGTAAAATAAAACTTATTAATTCCTAGAACCAGTTACATTTGAATTCTACTAAGCGAAACTCTGTACAAAACCAAATAAATGAAAAATCTGAAATTCTAAAAATTAGTAATTCAAATAATTATTGCAAAT
>BMAW01013110.1:95651-214138 GCA_019974015.1 Nephila pilipes
AAAAAAAGGAAATGCAATATATTTTTAATCCATATCTGTTAACATAAATAAGGCTAATCGTTATATTCGAATGATGAAGAAAAGTGTCGATTTTTAAAAAAATGAGATTTAGCAGTTATTAATTTAGTTTGAAATAATCATGAACCATTCCTAACAGATGAAATAGCCTGTATATATTTACATTACGTTTTCACGTAACTGAATCTTATGATTAAAACAGCCTTAATACCCTTTCATTACTAAAAGACAAGAACTACAATTTAAAATTTACGAGGAAAATTACATTACAGCAACATGTATTTTACTTATTAATCATCATAACTTATGCAACCTTTTTTAAACATGAAAATGAATATTAAGATTTGATTTTATTACATGCTGATACGTGTTGATCAGTTGTTTTTGCTTATATCTTACAAACAAAAGTTTAACTCTAGTATTCTTCATTTCTGAAAAATTTACGATTATAACAAATTAATCAGTATGAGTGCAATATAACGGATTGCTATGAAGAAACTACGTTTTTAAGATCGAGCATAATGATTTAGGAATTCGTCAATTATGTATTGATGTTTTTATCTCTCAAAAACACATCAAAATAAGTTTTGTTTTTCAAAAAATTAATAATAATTATAGTCATTCATTTCAATTAATATAACATTTCATCAATGATTATGATTAAGTAGTCCATCTAAAATAGTATTTTTTTTTATTTCAGCATAATTTGAGCATGTCTTTATTCCTTTCAAAAGAGTAATAATAAGTATGTAGCTTTTGAGCTTCTACTTCCTCACAATTAAAAACATTGAGAATTTAGAAGAAAAAAACACTTTAAATTCACTTTATCCTTATCTCATTTACCAAATCAAAAATATGTTTACATTAATTTAAATTATATATTTCTTTTACTTTAGATTATTTACGTACAATGTTTTTTACTTCGAAACTATTTCTTTTAAATTTAACTAATGCATTTATCTTTCATCAATATTATACAAATGTATTCTTAAAATGTATGTTTTATATTATTCCATTATCTCACAAGAAGAAAATTCTTCCATAAATATTTATTTTGAGAAATAATATCATTATTTATCATTCAGAGTATTAAAAATGTATTCTTCATCACTTTCATAGGTCTTTAAATATTTAAGACATTGTAAAATTTGTGTAGTTTTGTATAAAAATACCTATCTTATAATTTGCAAGGTGCATATAAACATGGAAAAAATTAAAATTAATAGAATATTTATGATTTGAAAATGTATATTACTTCTGCATATGTTTCTTATTTTCAATAAAAAAAATTTGCGTGGTTAGCAGTTAATTATAAAATTCTTACAAAAAAAGTTCATTTTTTTAAATTGGAAAAAATGGCAGCTGATGCAATGGTTATGATATTAGTTAAAAATAAATTTTCCGTCGAAGCCTTCAGATGCTGTCATTCTTAATACATGCCATCCAAATAATATTTGAAATAAGGATTTAATTTTGAGATGATTAAATGAACTTCAAACACCAAATGCAAAAAAAGAAAAATATTACTTTATTCTAGCCAAATGACCAAAATGTGACAAGCACAAAATGTGTACAAATATTTCACCAAAAAAATCCCAATTCTCATGTGGGTATGCAAAAGAGGGAAACAAGGAAAATACCAAATATTTCTACCGTAAAACGATTTATAAGATTTCGTCACTATTGCAAGATCGAGAGCTGGAAAACCGATTTGCCATAGTTTTCTTTAGTTTTCGTATGATGTTTACTGTAAAAAAGGTTTGATCTATTTTTCTCTAAAGCTTAGGATTTATTCTTTAAAAAATGAACGTTGTATGGTTAAAACATATATTTCTATATATTAAATATTAAGTACTAATACATGTCTTAGTAATATTTTTGAGCATTTTTGTGCAGTAAAATTGCCAATAATTATGCGAATACTTACTATAAAAATTAATATTTGATAATCATTAAACATTTAAATTTTAATTTGAACTTTTATTCTTTGAAACCTCCTTTATACTTTCAATCTCATTTCATTTTTCATTCTTTTTTTAAAAAGTATTACATCATTTTCGAAATAAAAACTGTTGGTATGTAATTTAAGTATTGTTTTAATAATCATGTATGCAAAACATGACACTGTAATAATAATCAAAATTGAAATTTTGTTTTATTTATTGTTTATTAATAGTATTTATACCATCTTTGTGAAATACAAAAAAATATTCTTTTTAAAATTAATATTCACAAGTTTTTGAAATGGGTGTCTTAACATAAAATGTTATGATTTCACAAAAAAAAAAAAAAAAAAAAAAAAAAAATTAAAACTAAGATAAAGAAGAATTTTATCGCTTAAGGTTTAATTAGAATCCTTATTTGAACAAAAAAAAACTGTAATTTCTCTTAACCGTTATAACAATTCAAAAAGTAATGCCATTTTTTTCATTACATTGCACGCTAAAATCCTTTATCGTTGCTAGAAATATCATTTACTTTCTCTAAGAAAATGGGTATTCTTTTAGAAATTGTAGCGTGCGGAAATACGATTTGCTAATGGACATGAAGCCATTTAATCTACATTATCGAGTTGCAGTTTCCTGAGACTAGAAAATTTTAAATACCGGAAGTATAAAAACTCTTGTTCGAAGCAGGTCTTCCGTTGCACAAATCGATACGTGCCTGAAACTCGGTCACGCTGTTAAGAATTATTTTTATCGTGTGGTTACTATACTCTAAAGCCTAGATTTAATGATATTTACAAGAGACTTCAAGAACTTATTTACCCAAGTGTTTTTAGTAAAAGCTAAGGTGATTGTAGTGAAAACAGGAAGCATGTTGCTCACATTGGGGAAGAAATATGTGATAGTCACAGAAAATTATTCATTTAAGTATTTAAAAAATGTCAACATAAAAATTAACGTTTCATCATGAAAAAAATAATGTAGACTTTTTTTTTATTATTTATTTCTGAGAAGTAATAAATCTGTTGTAATATTCTATTAAAAAAATAAATTTAATTTTTGTAAAATTTCATTTATAGAAAGCAGTTTTAATTGTATTTCATTCTGGATCTGTTTTCAGTCTTTTAAATTTTCTGTGATAATTTATTTATAACGATTTGAATATTTTTGTAATTTATTCTTATGTTATTCCTATGTGAGTATGACATCTAATAATATAATAATTAAATTTTACCTAAATCTCTAATTTACATATACTTTTAATATAATATTCTAAAATTGTCGATCTTTTCATTACCAAGTCTATTTCTTAAATTTAATATTATTTATAAATCATAGGACCAGGAAATTTATTTTTGTTTTATTTTTATTCCAAATTCATAATTTTTCCCCAATAATGTCTAACTTTCCCTCGATGGTACATGCATACATATACTTACATAAAAATGATCATTCATGCAGAAATGAGACAAAAGATCATTTCAATTTAAATTTATACATTCAAATAAATTCTACATATATTCAAATATGAACATTTAATAACAATTCTTATAATTTCATGTTCCTTAACTACTCAAACATTAAATATACTTCACTGTAAATTGCATTTGATGTAAAACATTTTATACATACAAATGTAAGAAAAATGACTATGCGTAATATTTGGATTTATCAGACTTTAATTTAATTTAATAATTTTTTTCATACTTAAAAAAACTCAAAATTAAAGGAAGCTAGTATATTTATTTTTTGCTTCGTGTTGCAACAATAATTCATTTAAAAAATAATTCTGTTTATTGGAAGCTATAATTTTTCAGTATTAAGCTTTCATTATATGACTATAGGATATGTAATTGCTAAAACTGTGTTCAACTTTTGAGATTTTTCATTTGATCTTATATATAATACTGAAATGCTTCATAATATTTGAATATAATCTAGCCATGTTTCATGGTACATAAAGTATTCTAATATACTTAGTTGATGCATTACATTTAACTTTAACCCTTTCTACTACCATTTAAGATATAAAGCATGTATCATGGTATGAAACAAATTTTCATTACAATTGAGATGACAACATGTATATAGTTGTTAATATCTACGAAATAATTGAAAATTGAAACATATGACGAATTTATATCCTATCGGTAACCATAAATGGCTGTTAATGCAGTTTTATAAAATATTTTATATGTAATTTATCATTCATGCAGTGTATTTACCCAATCCTGTGGTGAGATATGATTCTATTATTATGTTTGAGGAAATTGTGAAGTTTAAAAAAATGACATTGTTAAAAAAATCGTGGAAAATATTTTTTTTCTTTCATCTTTGAAATTCCCAGCCTGAAAATATTTAAAGGATTGAAATTTATAAAATTCGACTTTTCATCAATATCTGATCTGTTGTAAGCTATGTTAGGGGAGGAAAATAGTTTGAAAATCACAAATGAATCAAAACTTAGTCCATTTGTATGCAAAACGTTGCAGATGCATTGAGTAACAAAATAGCATTATCGATATCTAATTAAATGTAAATAAATAAATAATGAATATAGGATAAATATAGTGTGTAAAATAACTCATTTGGGAAATGTATGTTATCGTACATGAAAATGGGAAAAATTTTGTACATATGACATGATGAAATGATAAGAAAAATCTCTTAAAAATAAATTTCAATATTTCTTTTGAACTAAAATTAATATAAACCATAATATTATTTTATAAAACATGATAACCCATGTCCTATGCTATGTCATAATTTCTTACAATTATTGTATTTTCATCTTTAAGAAATTTTGGATGGCTTTTCACAAAGAAAAGGTGATTAAATATAAATCTATTGTTATATGTAATTATATGAGTAGAAAAATGCAAAATATGCTGGAATATTAATTCGCTTGAGTAATTTTATAATCAATTTTCAATGTTCCAATACATTCTATTTTGTTACTGAGCACTTCCTCACGATAACATTCCATGTCCACATTCTTAAAATAAATTGAAATAACGGTAACAAATATTTGTTAACATATAAACAAATGGTTTGTCTTATAGAAACCCCTGAATAAGAATTGCATAAAGCCACTGTAGAATGTAATATTTTTTTCAATAATATCATATTACTCTTGAAAAAGAGTTGCAATAAATAGATGTTCAATAAGTGTGTATTTGTGACTGTTTTAGGAATTAAATATGACATAATAAATAAATACATAAAAAATTATTTTTTGTTTCATAATCCATTGCGTAAGATCAGAAAGGAAAGAACATGCTTCATAAAAGATAGTTTTATTTTAATTTAACTAAGAGCTTTTTCACAAATAGTCTCTACAAAATACTCTTGGAAACTTAAGAATTATAACCAGCTTGTAACACAATGACCCCATATTGCACTTATTTTAACATACTTGTATATTTTTGTATTATTTTATACTTGTATTTTCTACACATATTCATAACAAAAATTTTAATTTTGTCAGAAAAATTCTTATGAAAAAGAAATTCGCTATCTGTCGGTTTTACACGCAATGTAATACTTATTTCAAAATGAATAAGAATCATTGCTTATTTTTCATGTGAGTTTAAATGACTCAAAAATACCGTATATTTTTATTAAGCTTCTTTTTAAATCAAAAGTAAGAAAATAACCTCGCATTTATTATAAACGTAATCTTGAATTTTTTTTTTTTAAAAAAAAAACATTTATTTTCTTCTTTTTAACCATACCACATATAAATTTCAACAGCTAAGAAATGAATGGGATAAATAACCATAAATTTTTGTTTTCAGATTCATACTGCAATAAATAGGAGTAATTGGAATGAAAATCAAATACAAATGAAAAATAAAATGAAGATTTTTGAAAATATTTCATTTTTTATAAAAAATGTTTCTTTCAAATAGTATAACTATTGATTAAAACTTTTGTATGTGTGTGAGTTCAGTAATATTTTTTAAAAATTATATTAAAAACTTACATTTAATTATTTGCTACCTTAAGCTTGGAAATGAATTCGAAAACTGAATATATAAAATTTGTCTTACTAAATTTTGCAAGATAAAATTTTTATTTTATATTAAGAATATCAAGAGCAGACATTAAGTAAATTAATAAATTATTGAACTGGCAAGATAGTTATTGCCCTCGAAAGTTAATATAAAATTCTTTTATGTATGTTATAGATTAAATAAAACTTCTTGCTTGAAAAGTTTGAAGCTCTATTCATTATCATTTACAATATTACATTGTAACTAACTTGAAATATTTACTTTGAAAATCCGTTAAAATTTGGAAACAATCTTGATAAATTTATTATAATTGTTATAAAATAAATTAATTTTATAAATTTGCATTATTAAGGAATATTTATTATTGGTTTCTCTGAATTTAATTCGAGAAACACTCATGAATAATTTTCTTTGTTATTCATTATAGTTTCAGAAAAAAAATCATGTGACTTCAATAACTACATTACCCATGAAGTACACAGAGCAAAATGTTCCAATTAACTCAAAAGAAATTCGCTGGATATTCCTTGTTGCAGGGTGAAAATGTTTACAGACAGCACACATTTCTTTTCTTCTTTCACGTTAAATAGTCAAACAATTCAAATAGTTTCAATTAGATCTATGTTACCCGAAGAAACTTTCTTGAATTTCCTCTAATTTCCATATGAATTCAGAATTAAAAGGAATCCCTTGGAAATCGACGTGTTTCGAATTGTATTAGAATTGTCAATGCAATGGCACTTGAGTAAATAAGGTGTTTGTATTTGTATAAGCATTTTTAAGATTCTAAGAAACTACACATTCTTTGAAAATGAAACAGATTTTTCTGAATTATATACAAAATGAAAGTGTATTTGTTTATTTCTAGAAAATAAATAGCTCTTAGTAGGGAATTTTCGATCACTTAAGGCAATTTAATAATTAACCACTATTTGCAATTATTTGTTTATATCGTTTTTATAACTGAATTTCAGATAAAATTTTAAATGTATATAGTTTTAGCAAATCAGTTAAAGAATTGAATTTAAAATTATTCTTTGTATAAAAATCAGTAACATGGATTAAATTTACATTTAAAAATGGCACAGAAAAGTAAAATTAATCCGCCTGATGCAAATATTTTTTATGAAAATATAAGACATCAATAATTACCTCAAACATGAAGTGCGGAAATCTTCACTGACAAATGTTCTTGTTAACTCCAAATACATTCCATGACAATTCTGAATTATATATACAAATGATTATAAGCAGGGTTTCTTTTTCTTTTCTTAACATAAAAGAATTAAAGTAATTCGAATAATTTCAGTTTGATGCTTTTAATTCATCATATTATTAACTCGTAGGAAAGTTATTTCTTTACATCAATACCACTACATAAGTAAAAAGTACTGCCTTGCATAAATTGAAATAAGAACTTCTTACATTTGTTATGTATAACACTAATCTTTTTTATACCAATGCTTTTTATACAATTTTAATGTAATTTGAAGCAAAATAAATTCATTTTTTGCTCTAGATTAATATCTTTCTAGCATTTCGAAAAACTTTTAATGTTTGATATAATAGAACTTATTTCAGAAATTAAAAATGCCAGCCTTTCAAATATCTTTTCCCTGATAATTATTTAAAATTATTTTAATATATCAATTAAATATAATATTAAAGTAATACATAATATTAGTTTAATATAATTCATTTAGGCAGAAAGCGCCGATAAGGGAGGGTCAATACATATACGTTGTACATAACGGTCACTGTAGCTAATTGGTAATAGTTCCGAGTTCGTGGTTGGAGATGTTTCAGTCGAACTGCTCATTCGAGTCATGAAAATCCTGTCACGCAGAAGGACTGATACACGTTAAATCTGTAATCTGATAGTGGTTGAAAATTGTAATGCAGACCTGATATCTGAAAGCATGTTCCTAGTTCTAGTTAGCTAGTAAGGGTTCCTCTAGAAATAATAATTATAACTGTTGGTTATTAAATATTACAATTAAAAATTAGAGAAATATCTCTTGGTTGAGATGAATGTTTGTACACAAATACGTAAGAAATGATAGAGTTCTACTCTCATTGTACAATACCATTTGCAATACATTTCTCCATTGTTGTTCTTATATTCGATTATTTGTAGTTTCGGAATTTAGAGTGCTACCTTTCCCCGTATGTTTTCAAATGGAAAGATGTCTGCTGAACTTTCTTCCAGAGAAATTTCTTTGTCAAGTAAGAAATTATAATACATGGATATATACATACGAAGAGATATACATGCACTATGGTATCTGGAACTCACTAATCAGAAAATGACACTGGAAGGACCTCTTTAGAAAGATACTTCAAAAAAACGTCTAGATGTCATATTCATATATTTGAGATGCTTAAGTAATATACAAGACTGTTAGGGACTGGTTACTATTTTAGAACTAGCATCCTCATTGAAGGATAATGAGTGCGAGCATCTGAACAGAAAATGTGAATGGTAGTTCCATTCCTTTGGTGGAAATCATGATCGTACCCAATACCACTCTAGATGGTTTTATAATTTTTTTAGAAAGGAAAGAATTCTTAAATTGAATTTTAGGTTATCTCTATATCAAGATATCACCATGAAATTTAGTGAGAAGTCTCAGTTATTAAGAAGAAAAAAAAACAATAACAGGATGTATGAGGAATCAAATTATCTTTTGTATTCTTATTTCTCGGCTTTCAATAGGTTTCAGTTCACCAATGTGTATCTTGTAACAACTCCTGATGCCAGTACTAAATGACTGCCATCTCCACATGATACTAGATACTAGTTATAAGCCTATTTCAGATACGCAAGCTATTCAACCTGTTTAATGTTTCTCAGTTTTTCATAAGATTTTTTAGTATGTCGAATGAATAATATAAGTAATATTTAAAAAGAGATGTAACTGCGGTGTTGATACATAACAGCCTACAATTATTAACAGTTTTTGAGGATGCCAAACTGCAGAATATATGTAAAGCATGGCCAACTTTATTCATTGGCTAGGTAAAGTTACTTTTTTGGGTGATATGATAAAGAAAAGTATATTATAGAAGTATCGATGTAAATGGACTATTTTTCAGATGAATCTGTTTTAGTGATATTCAACTCTCGCCTTACCTTTTTATATTTTCTCAACATGGAGCGTAAGAGTTTAAAAAAATTAAGCTATTAATAAGTTACAAGCAGTATGAAAGATCAGTTGTCCAAATTTTTCATTCCATAATCATCAGAAAAAAGAAGTACTCAAAAATGAATACTCAGACGTACTCATTTTGAAATGAATATGTTTGTATCAGATTTGAGCGTATATCTTTATCGAATGTGAAACATTACATGTATTCAAAACCAAAAAAAAAAAAAAAAAAATGGGGAATCAACACTCTAAAAAAATTATTGCAGATATAAGGACTATAAGAGTTTCTTTTACTTACTGACTATGTATTTTAAAAATTGGGGCTCAAAAACAAATATGGTTTGCTTTAATATTTCGAACTATTTTTCGTATTTACCACGCTACACGCTGTAGAATACAAGAATAATAAAATGAGTATGTACAAATACTCAATTTTGCGTTTGTGTTTGTTTACATTTCTTTTATTATTATTATTGATCTCTTCAGAAAAATTCTTTTATATCTTAAGAATTGTTATTGATCAGTTTGAAAATGACTTTCTGTGAGTAGTTTTTTGCGTGTTTCACACTATCCTAATATTACATTGTAATTGTATCTTTAGTAACTTCTTACTTTAATTTGGATAGATCAGTGATAAAAATTATTTTCATGCTTGTAAATATTTGTGTATGACGCTTATATTTTATAGAATAACATTATAGTACTCAAAAAGCAGTGTTGTGAAATTTTAAAAGTTTTGAGCCACTTTGCATTTTTTTTATCGATAACTATACAGCGATGATGCTCCACAAGAAATCCCTTTTTTTTTCACATCAAAAGTGTGTAAGGAAACTGCCCTTTTTAATTGACAGAGAAATTATTATATATTTTTATCTTCTTTTAAGATATATATTTGTATTTAAGGTTTTACCATTTTCGAAGAATTTTTGTACATAAGTTTTTTATTCAAATAATACTGTGTGGCAATCATAAAGTTAGAAATTATACGTTCAGAATAAAATGTTGGCAAAAATAGCTTTTATTCCTGGTTAATTCTTTTATGAATTGAAGTAAGTTTCAGATCCTTTGTGACAGGAGTAAGATATTTCAGAATATATATATATTTAAATAACCTAGTTTTAATTTAAACACAAATTTAATGTGTATTTTAGAACAAAATTTTCACAATCTAATGAGGCATCCTTCTTGTTATGTCTCAAATACTGTTCATCATATTATTCGTGTTTGTCTTGTGTTTCATTACTATTGTCTCATTTTTTTAAGTTATCTGTTTTTAACTCATATGACTTGGGGTTAGGAACCAGTACTTGTTTTTGTAATGTGTTGTAATTCAAAATTTGAGTTTTATATAATTAAGGTTTAACACAGACATTTCATATCTTGTTTTTTTTTTATTATTATGTGCAGCAAAATTGATGCAAAAATTTAAGTAAACATTTGGTGAAATATATTCAGATTTTATTCTAAGCATGAACTCCAATATTCATGCATACAGAATAAAAAAAAGAATTTCTTTTGTATTCGATACATGACACAAATACTATAGTTTTGTATAATTCATTAAATTGTAAAAACATTTATAAATGTTCACCATAGTACAAGTCGGAGCATATTATCTAGCCCTTTTATTTGTTGATACTTGTATTTTTATTTATACAATTTAACTGCTTTATTCATGTGCTTTTTAAAAAGTATGCTTATTCCGAGAGGAATTACAAAATAAAACCGATGTTCCGGAGTTGGCTGGAAGAAACAAGAATCACATTTGCACAACAAAGCAACGCAATAGATACTTGAGCAGTCATAATTTTTTCGGCACTTCATTTAACTTTAAAACATATAAGTAAAAATTATATTAGATTAATAAATATTACTTTGAGAAAAAGAAAAAAAAAATTAATGCTAGCTATTATTAAATTTGAAATTGTATATAGAATTTACATATTTACATGTTTTTCTTAAATACTGTTGATTATTTTTTGAAACATTATAATCAACTTATGATTAAATTAATTTTGCTTGCAAAACACATTAAAAAAACTTTATATTCAAATTACGAAATTGCACCCATTTCAATCTTTATATAACTGTTAAAGCTTAATCGTGTATCCTGATTAAAAGAGAAAATAGTTTAATCTAATATTGCTTTATTTTTTAAACAATAAGCCTGATAAATATTAAGTGTTTATATATAAAAGATACTATGATTCAGAAGAGCTTAACTACACTTAAACTATTTACATGTATTTTTAGAGGGTTTAGAATAATTAAAATACTTGAATAAATATTGGGGAATTTATTTTTGACATATTAGAATCAACCGATGATCTGATGATGTGTAATTATTAAAACATAAAATAATTTGAAATACAAAATAAGCTTAATCAAAACAAAAAGCTGAAATAGCTATTAACAGCGCAAAAATACATATTTTTAAGTCAGAAAATTATTTAAAGCTTATATTGGAAGTATACAAACAAACGCCAAAAGCAAGTTTAAATAGGCTTACCGAGCAACATTTTAACAACACAAATAAACGAGAATAATCTGTAGATGTATAAAAATATACTCAGAATATTTCCTACCGAATGTAAATAATTGAATAATGTGAGAATTATGATATGAAATATATTAATCGAAATAAAATTTATGTACAAGATGTAAACAACTTGCTCAAGGAGAAATCTGATGCTAACGCACACCACAAAGGTTTGTTTTGATAGACATATATTTTGGTAAAATTATTAATTTTTTTCACTATGTATGATTTATGACAAATTTAATTATATGGAGAATGTAATAAATGTTCACCTTATTTTGGTGCATTATTTAAAAAATATTGTATTGCAAGTTTTATGTAATTACTTAAATACCTGATAAGTCATACTATTTGATTCATTTAGGTCAAAAATAAACTCAACTTTAAGCAACATGTGCAAACACCAAAACATTATGGCAGTGGCTGTTGCATTAGAAAATAATATAGGTCAAAACAAAATTGAAAAAATATTATGTATATCATGACACAAATCTAAGTTCTAAAATCACATAATTTAAAATTCTGCTTTTAACTAAAGGTGACTAACCAATAAAATTGCTTACATGTCTTGAAATAGGAAAGTTAACAAAATATTTTTGTACGCAATTAACCTTTCTAAGAGAGTAACTTCATGTAAATTTTATAATACTTTTTTTAGATAAGAAATTACAAACTGAACAAAATCAATTGGCAAAATGAAACATCTTAATCAGTTTCAATACTTTTTATTATTCTATATTCCAAAATTTATTTACAATATGTAACTTTTTGTATAAAAATTAAATGTACTTACAAACTAATACATAATGTATATTTTGTCTTAATTATGAACTGATCCATAATGTTTAAATTAGAATTATGTTATTGTATAATAAGTAATACCAAAAAGCTATGTTGTCATATGACCATACTGCTTTAAAAATACCATAAATTGACCATACTACTGCAATAAAATGAAAACACCTGTGATATTTCAAAAACAAAAACTTGTTAAATGGATATTTTTTTTATAATCATAGGGAGACAACCTATGTCCAAGTAAATTTTAATCCACTAACACCAATTAAAAATGGCACTTATGTTTAGTAAAAAAAAGTTTTAAATTTTTTGTGTAACAAATGTTTTGCGATCTAAGTGTGTCAAAATTCATAATTCAAAGCAGCAATAACTGCTCTGTAGAATGGATGGTTTCACATACTAAGCAGAAATTCTTACACGTAATAGTTTATGCTATAATGTTTAAGTATATTCCAAAAATATGGCTGTATTAATTGGTTGTGTAGATGACTTGCCTCACTTTCGAAAAATTAAAGAACTGTCTACATAATAAGGATGCATAAATAACATATTTATTTGAAACAGCATGGTTTGAAAAGCATTTTCACTCGTAGTTAGTAACCTGACAAAATGTTGGTGATTTGAAAGAAATAAAAAATCTCTTTGCTTATCTTTACATATTAGAACTTCCTAATAATTTTAAATGATATCTCATTGTACGATACATTAAAACATAACATTCGTACTATGTTGTATGAATGGGGATGGAGTTGGACTATAGTATGGATTAGATAGCAGTGTTTATAAATGGTTTTTGAAACGGTATGCTTTCATCGGTAGGAATGAAAAAATTTACTTTATTTTTAATATTCTTGTTTCAAAATTGTGAATATATTATTTTTAAATACCTGATATGTATATATATCATATTCAGAATAAAACTTTTAAAAATATGTTTTTGTTTTATTTTTTCTGTGTATAGCGAATCATTAATGTTAGGTATTAGCTTTGTTATGATGTTAATTCAAAAGTAAATAAATATTAGATGAAAAAAATGCAGAAATTTCAATAAAACTGAATTTTCTGCATTATAGGATTTTCACAAAAATATATATTGCTTCTAGAAGCATTTTCACTCATATTTAGTTATTTGCAAAATGTTGTTGATTTGAAAGAAGTAAGAAATCTATTTGTTTATCTCTACATATGAGAACTACCTATATTTTAAATACCTCATTGTACGTTACATTAAAACATAGCCTATGTTGTACGAATTGAGTAGGACTGTAGTATGGATTAGATAGCAGTGTTTATAAGGGTTTTTTGAAACGATATGTCTTCATCCGTAGGAGTTAAAAAAAATTTATTTTATTTTAATATTCTTATTTCAAAATTGTGAATGTTTTATTTTTAAATACCTGATGTGTATGTGTATGATATTCAGGATAAATATTCCATAAATATGATTTGGTTTTATTTTTTTCTGTGTACAGCGAATCATTAAATTTAGGTATTAACTTTGTTATAATGTTAATTATAATAAATGTTTTGTTATAATTAACATTATAACAAAATGAGTATGTGAACAAATGTTTTGTTATAATGTTTTAATAATGGAAAATCTAACATTCTTCATAATGTTTCCAAGATATCGAAAAGCTTATGCATTATCCTGTTATTTAATTTAAATATAAGAAAACTTATATTTCAATTAACTATGGTACATTAAATTAAAATTTCATTAAATGTATAACAAATCATAGTTATATAATTATAGGATACCTCAGATAAATTTTCTAATGTGAATTTTTTATTTAAATATATCCAGTTAACTTTACTGACATTTTAAAAATAAGAAAATATAAATAATCTTTGAATAAGTAGAATTATTAAATACATATTTACTACCAATAATTTTAACATATTTTTGATGTCATTAATTTTTGATATTTACGTATACATAATGCATTTTTTCTGAATTGTGTAATTTTAAATATATATGAATTGTACAAAACTGGTTTCTGTGTTGTTAGAACACTTTATAAAAATTTAACCAAGCTATCAAATAAGAAATATTTTCTTGTGAATAGAATGATTTCTTCAATATTTAAGAAATGCATAACTCATAAATATATATAGTCATTATAAATTTGCTTTTTTCTCAATAATCCCCCAAAGTAAACTTAGCCACTTTATCAGATACGCGATGTCAAACATACACTAAAAATCAGCCATTCAGTTTTTTTGAACCAATGTTAAGTATTTAGAGGTTTTAAATAGGTAACTTTCATATTTTATACCAATAAATAAAAGTAAATATCTTATTTAAATCTTTACTTTCCTATTATTTTATGAAACTTGGTGTAAATATATTATCATTTTTACGTATTTAATTGTTTCTCATAGATCCACAATTCAGTTGAATAAAATATATCTATAATATTTATAGGGTAACAAATATAAATCTCATTGCTATTTTTGCTTCCTTTTAAAGTTAAAATTTATATCATTATGTTGAGCCTTAGTAAACCATTTCCACAAAATAAATGTATAAAAAGTATTATTTAACACCATGAAGGAAATATTGTGTTTGATAAGCTAACTAAATTTTCTATTAATCACTTTTCTACAGTGTTAAAATAGTAAAAAATAAGTATTCAATACATGAAAAAGCTCCAAGACGATATTTCTATGCAGTCATCCATAAATTAATTTTCATATATTAATACTTTTGAATAATTTTAATGAATTGGTTCTTATTTATTTATATACGCACATTAAAAAAATATTTGGAAAGCACCCGTGCATGTTAAAACAACTAAATGGATACAAATTTGAACTCGTTTTATTTAAAAATAATTTCGTGAATTTAACCTGATTATTAAAGTCATATCAAAACTAAATCTTAACAACATTTTACAAATTTATAAATTTATCTTTTCTTGTAATTGTTTCACTTGCTGAGTTAATGTATTTGGTTATTGAATACTATTCAAAATATAACCATAAAATTATAATTAAATAGAAGGCATTTCCAAGCAAATATGATGATACCAATTCATTAATAACTTTTCGTTTGCTTATTGTTTCTGATCATAGTGCTAATATACTATTTAATACGGTCATATTTATATTTAGAAGTCGAATTTGGATTGTAGATTAACAGTGATCTATAAAGGTGTAGAATGTTTCAACTCCGATAAAAAGTGATAAATTTCTTTTAATATTTTAAAAATATTATATTCTTTTCATACTCACGCAATAAAATCTTTCATATAATAATTTTAACTCTGCAACTGATCATATCGGAATTCATTTTAATCTTTAACCAGGTATTTGTACAATGGTTTGATTTCATTAATAAAATTCATTAAGGTTATATAAATGATTTTATTGCCGTCCCTGTAATTTTGAATTCAATCAGACAAGGAAAATAATATCCGTATTGGTACCTCACTTTCCTAACTTCCTTGCAGTACCTGATCAAATTATTAATACCATTTACAATTAACTTACAGCAGCCCTTGTAATTCCTAATGGCTGTTATTTAGTGTATTTAAGTGTTCAGTTTGAGCATCGACTACTACGAAACTCGTGTAGTAAGAAAGTTAATTCGACAGTGTTCAAAATACATTGTTCAATATAATTAAAATTTATATAATTTCGAAGTCAAAAGTTTAATGTAAATTTCAGTTTAAAGAAAAATAATTAAATTGCAAATTTTTATATATATTATTATATTTTACAGCAATTATTATTGTGTCTCTTGGTTCCTAATGTTGATTTTCAAAAACTCTCAAAAATAGATAATAAAAGTATTAAATATATTATCATTTATTATTAATTATTTTTAGGATATAAAATTTAAATATCACAGTTTTAAATGGATTTTACTTACAAAAATAGGTCTTGTAACTTTATAAAACACATGCATTCTTTGAGTTTAGAGGATGTAAACTTAACTTTATTAACATTAAGATAACATATAAGTAGATGTTTTACTTAAGTTATCAACGTAAAATTCTCCCTGTAAAAATACTTTTGCTTACTAAATTTATTTATTATGTTTCTTTTAAGAAAAAAAGTTCAATAATGAGCACGAAGTGAAAATTGTAGCAAATGATGTAAAACCTCAGGTACTTTTATCAGGATTTCTTTTAAGAAATTGAAGTTAAAATGATTTTGTAACATTCATATGTGTCCTTTTAATACAATATAATAGGAATTAAATATAAGATACTCAGATCATTTATGTCATTGTGTGAAACAGTTTTGCATAAGTCTTAAGGCATACATATTTTGCGTAGTTTCCATTTTGTGTATTTCAACGTTAATTCTAAATCAAACGAATCATTTCTGAATTTTCTATATCTTGAATTATTTCGGGCATTTCTTCAATCAGTTACTTCCTCTCCCCTTAAAAAAGATATTAAATTGTAACACTCATATAGTTTGAAAAATAACTAGACTTGAATTAATATTATACCTGAAATACTTGAAGATTATAGAAAAAGGAATCCTACAATTTTTTAACTCGCTCAACTAACGAGAACAGTATGTAATCTAATACCTTTCACTCCTACCACACCATTTAATGTGAGGATATTGAGATACAGTACCATTCAATATGAAGAAGCTATGTCATTCTATATTGCGGGTCTTGTTAAAATCAAGACTAGATCCACGACTTGATTTGCGCATCGCCGCTCAAAACTATAACTATTTAACAACGTGGCTCATGTAAAAATAAATACAGTCTCCTCTACATTTGACATTAATGAAAACATGTGATGCTATACGCAAATAGCTCATGGTTATAATGCAAATCTACTTTAACAGTAAACAAAACTCCTATCTCTTAAACAATTGTTAACGCATAACTAATTTGCTCCATTTATATCATATCGAAACTTTTATTCGTCTTCGATGCTAGATTTGATAATTTAACAAGCTATAAAGAAGTACAAATCTCTAATGTAAATAATCCGATCACTATTTACCAATGTTATGTATTTATTTTAAGAATCTGTTTAGCAACTAAAGATTTACCTTGCCGTTTTGCATGTAGTTGTCTTCTAATTTAAGCAAATCCACCCGATTACTTCAATAAAAAAATACCTAATTCAACATTCGACCCCATGAACTTGTTTTAAAAGGGACGTTTCCTAAATAACACTGAGCCGTCTCTTTATTTATCAAGAAAGGAGAATCTAAAGCTGTGCTAAAATGGGAAAAGAAATTAAGTAGATGGATAAAAGTACAGAAACTATAAGGATACCTTCCCTACAGGAAAGAACACAAATTAGCTAAGTACACTAACATGTTAATGCGGGTAGTACAGAAACGAGTTTAAACGTAGTTTTAGAGCAATCTTTAACGATCCATTTTATTTAAAGTGTATATATATGCACGTATTATTTTTAAATCTAGCAGAATAATAGGCTGTTCTGGTAGAGTTCGAAAAAATAAACGATGAATAATGTAACAGAGAATGTATAGAAGTGATTGAATAATTAATGAATAATGTTGTTTTTATGTATCTTAAATAACGAATTAAAATGGAGAAAGTTTACTACTACGCAGACAATAGTCAAAATTTAAAATATTTAATTAACTTCATTGGGAGCTTCAGCTACAAAGACGTTTTGATGTTAGAACGCAGCGAATTTTAAAAACGTGAGTTTTTCATATTGCAGCTATTTTTTAAATACATCAATCTTTGTCAAAAATGTAGTCCGAAAATTATCAAATTGTATTTAAAATAATAACCAAACTATCATTACTTATTTTTTTGGAAATATAAATGTTGTCCTGAATTCAGTGCTATTTATAGGATTTAGTACATTTTGAAAGAAATACAAGATAAAACATAATTCTAATAATTTAGCGAAGCACAGTTTACAACAATCTAAATGTAAAATGTTTTTTGTACCAACTTCTATACAGCGAAGAAAAGTAATCTCGAAATAATAAATCATTTATTACAATTATTATTCATTTTTATTTAAAACTTACTTTTTTTTGCCTTAAATCTTTTAGAAACTTTTATAAAACTTATCAAAAATGCATTAGAATACATAAATGTTTTCTTGGAATTTTCCCCAAAGCTGTTTTGCCAAATAATATATACATTAAAATTATATCTTAAATGGTTTTGAAATCTTTGACTTAACTTAATTTTCTTCTTATCGATATTGAAAAAATAAACCAGCTTTAGTCGCAGCTTCAGGGCACTTCATTTAAAAAATTCAATTTTTCGGAGCTGTTATTCAATAAGACTCGGATATTTTACTTCTTAGAACCAGATAACCAAAGTTTATTATTTTTTTTCAAAATACGAAGCCAAATTTCATTTTTCAATTTTCGATTTTATTTTCTTTTTTCGACAGTTTAAGTGAAATTACTTTAAATCGCATCTTCCATTTCAAAAATAGCTGGAATAAGGAAGAAAGAAATTATCTTCGAGATTACTTTCTTAAAAAATATTGCAGAATAAAGTAGGATTTTGAAAAGAAAAATGAAAATAAAAGATGTTTTTTGATAATGGTTATAATATTCAAAAACTCAGAGAGAAAAATTTGAAAATGATTCCATTTTGATTAAACATTTATGTGCAGTTAATATATGTCTAATAATCATATATATAGTAACTCGCACATATATATATGTATATATATATATCTATATATATATATATATATATATATATATATATATATATATATATAACTATATACATGTACGAGGGCTATTCAGAAAGTAAAGAAAGTTTTGGAATTAAAAAGAAACTAAGCACAAGAAAAAAAATTTATTATATACATCAGAAAGAGCGACTAAAATTCTACTTTTCTACATAGTTACCAAATAAATTGAGGCACTTATCGTAGTGGTGGACAAGCTTTCAAATTCCTTCGTCATAGAATTCTGCCGCCTGCGATATCAGTGATGCGCACCCGCAGATCCTTGTCATCTCACCCACGTCTCGTCACCAGTTACGATTCGATCCAGTAATGAATCCCCATGTCTGTCGCAGGCCTCAAGAAATGTCAAAGCTGCCCCCATTCGCTGACTTTTATGGTGGTCTGATAGCAGTTTGGGCACCCATCTTGCACAAAATTTGATGTATAATAGCTGTTATGTGACAATTTCAAACAACAAAGACCGTGAAACTTGTGAAAAACTAAGCGAAAGCTCCGTTATTGTGAAACGGCAGTTTTCACGAATCTTTTCATCAACTTTAGCCACCAGTTCGTCAGTGACAATAGGGCGTCCTTTCTTCTCTTCATCGTGAACGTTAGTTCGGCCATTTTTAAATTGAATGCACCATTTCCGGATTCAACTTTCATTCATTACGTTGTTTCCGTATACTTCACACACTTGCCGATAAATTTCCATAGGTTTTAGGTTTTTGGCCAACAAAGACTGTATCACAGACCGCACCTCACAACAGGCTGGATTTTCAATAGTAGGGCACATTTTAAATTTGAATATCCAAAACACGGGCAGCGTGAAAATGTTCCCGTTGTGATGGCTGGACGCCGACTTAGACGCCGAGCATGCAGACACCAATATATACGTGATCGGCGCTTGCCTACCGACTTCAGACGGAAACGTTCCTTTCTTTCTGAATAGCCCTAGTATATATATATATATATATATATATATATATACTAGGGCTATTCGAATCGGTCGGGGGATATGCGAATGATTAGAAATGCAGCGTGATTGCTCATTACGTACAGCCGGTAGAGGGTGTTTAACGTCTTTCTCCGTGGAGTATAAAACAGGTAACCAAACCTTGTTTGAGTGTGTTGAATTATTTACAAAGGAAAAGCTGAGGTAGACATGCCATTACGCCATTTTCGAAGACAATATGAGCAGCTGTCACTGTTTGATAGGGAGAGAATAATCGGCATGATGGAAGCTGGGTGGTCAGTTTGGCATGTAGGTGGTCAATTAGGCCGCTCTGATGGTGTTGAGAGGAAGAGTTGGGAAATTCACGTAAGAAATGCACGCGATTTCTTACGTGAAGGTGCTACATGGATGCCATCCAGGCACAGGTAGCACCTTCACTGGGGCCCCTGTGCCTTCTCGAACCGTACGAAGGCACCTGGCTGAGGACATTTGGAATCGTGGCGCCCATTACGTGAGCTGCCCTTGACTCCCACTCATCGACGCCTCCGTTTGGAGTGGTTCCGTGCACGAGGAAACTGGACTGCAGCGGAATGGAACCAGGTCGTCTTTAGGGACGAATCCAGATTCAATCTCAGCAGTGATGACAATCGTGTTCGTGTTTGGAGACCCCGTGGAGAACACCTCAATCCTGCCTTTGCTTTACAGCGACACACCACTCCCACAGCTGGTGTGATGGTATGGGGTGCTATTGCCTACAATACACGGTCACCCCTAGTATTTATCCGAGGCACCATAACAGCCCAGTGATATGTCCATGACATCCTGCAACCACATGTGTTGCCTCTCATGCAACAGCACCCAGGAGCCATTTTTCAACAAGACATTGCTCAGCCACACACTGCAAGAATGTCATAAGACTGTCTCCGCACTGTTACTACCTTTCCTTGACCTGCCCGATCCCCAGATGTGTCTCCAATCGAGCATATCTGGGATCATTTGGGCAGTCGATTTGGGCATCCCACGAGTTTGAATGAACTATAGGCAAGGTTACAGCAAATATGGAGTGAAATGTCTCAAGGCATCATACAGAACTTGTAAGCCTCTTTGCTCGATCGTATCGCATCGTGCATTCTCGTTACATGGGTTCAACAAATTATTAAATCTTCCGTTCTTTTGCCTTTATCTCTAAAATAAATGATCCTTTTTTCTTTGATTCTCTAATCATTTATTTATATCAAAATAGTCATTATTATATAAGTAAAATTTCTTTTCATTTTGACGACTCCTTCTTGGTGCGCTATTTTTTTTGTCCATAAGTGCATATATATATATATATATGTACTCATGGACAAAACTTAACTTAACTTAAAACTTCATGGACAAAACTTAAAACTGTAAACTTCATACTTAAGGATAGCTTACTTCTCAAATATTGAAAAAAAGTACAGACAGAATTAGCCGGTTCGATGGGATTTTGTTTTCGATAATTAGATACTATTTCATGCTAATTAAATAAATCCAGCTCCTTCTCGGCCACCCACGTAAACTGGATTCCTACATTTACTGGGGCGATGATCTAAATCTCAACATCTGATTTTAACAAATCAGGTCTCTAATTGTTTTTTTATCACAAAAGAAAAAAAAAAGGTGGGGGAGTGGAGATGGAAATTGAAAGTAAACATCAAAAATAAGATCAATCTAATGGACATAAACACACACACGAACACACATACAAACACGCACATATATATATATATATATATGTGTGTGTGTGTTTGTGTGTTTGTGTTATATATATATATGTGTGTGTGTTCGTTTGTGTGTTTGTGTGTGTGTTCGTGTGTGTGTTTATGTGCATTAGATTGATCTTATTTTTGATGTTTACTTTCAATTTCCATCTCCACTCACCCACCTTTTTTTTTTTTCTTTTATGATAAAAAAACAATTAGAGACCTCATTTGTTAAAATCAGATGTTGAGATTTAGATCATCGCCCCAGTAAATGTAGGAATCCAGTTTATGTGAGTGGCCGAGAAGGAGCTGGATTTATTTAATTAGCATGAAATGGTATCTAATTATCAAAAACAAAATCCCATCGAACCGGCTAATTCTGTCTGTACTTTTTTTCAATATTTGAGAAGTAAGCTATCCTTAAGTTAACGTGCCAAATTACGAAGGTGTAAATGGCTCATCTTCATGAGACAAGACAAGGAGTTCTACAATTGTGTCACCTCAGAGTGAAGAAAAAGTTATGAAGATATACCCTTGTTTACAAGATCCTCAAAATAATGTCTGCCCTCAAGATGGACAAGTACAAAGAACAGGAAAGTTAACTTCTATCAGATTTAAGTAATATATTTAACGTTACTATTTATAATGCTTTGGATATTTTAAAAAAAAATGGAGCATAACATAATTTTTTCTGAGTCAAAGAGAGCCTGAGTGAAGAGAATGTTTTGATGCATGCGATAAGAAGCAGGTAAGTTTGAAGGAAATGCGTTCTTAAGAATCAGAGAACAAAAATATTCATTGCCATTTGGAGATCACTTGCTACAACATAAGTTGTTCGGATGTATATATATATTCACTCAAAATATTATTCATATATAAATGTGTTTTATGATTTGTTATAAAAGGTCGGATTTTAGATTTATTTCATTTTTGATCATTTATCTTCATATGTTTCGTATGTTTACATGACAAAATACAATAATAAAATAAAATTCCTAACTGTTATGATTATATATTTCATATTCAGGTTCAAAGAGTGTTCGGTATTTTACCGGTATATCAGATTTGTTTGAAATTGTTTTAAAATTGTCGGTATTATATAAAGTTAGCTTTTTACATACATTAATACTGTTAATGATGCTGCTAAAAGAGAGATGGAATTGATGCTAGATTTTATGGGCTCCGAAATGTAGATGAAGAGTAAAACGAATTTCTTCTCTGATCTGTGGAAGCTCACACAGAAAATAACTAAGACTGCCAAAAAGCTTCTCTTAAATGAAAACTAATTTAATATATTATTATAAATTTCATTTTTTCTTTCATAGGCCTTTTCAAATAAGTCATCTAATGATTTGTTGTAAATCATTTATTTTTTTAATATTTGCAATAAATGCATATTTCCAAAAGTTGAATTACTAGCATTTTCCCTCCTAATCCCTTAATCAATCAAGTTTTAATGGGGCATGTGCTAACCATTATAAATCAGAGAAATATTTGGATCGTAATGTACAACAATATCAGGAGATATGCGCTTGAAAATTTTCTAACGAGTTAATTAATAACAGCATAAGAAAAAAATTTTGCTAAAAAAAGAAATAATTCTAATTATTTTTTATAAATCAAAGAGAAATAAGATAGAAAGAAAACGTATAGATTATGTTTGTATACCTTCAATCATAAAACAAAAAAATATTAAAGCTTTACAAAAAGAAGGGGAAAAAAGGATTACGAGATAAGTGTACCACAAATGTTACCAATCCTGTAAATGATGGTCAAATGATAAAATAATAATTTTGAAAAAGTACAAACCAAAGCTCAAATCCCCGAACAATATTAGCAAAATTTGGAACATTTTGTTACTGCCTCTGATCTGCATTCCTGACCCCTTCAATGCTCCAGCCAATGAGGTCATCACTCCATTTGCTTACTTCCAGAATATTCAATTGCCACTTGGACTCTCATCTATTTTATCTTGTTTACTGCAGCAGTCCTCATTTGCTGAATTCCAAGATTTTTTACGACTTGATTCTTAATTTGGATTACATTTTAACAAATTATGGAAAAATCTTAAATTACAGAAATTTATTAAATATAATTTAAGATAAATTTTTTTTATAAATTTTAAAATAGGATCCTCATAACGTATGGCTGTTGCCCGTTATCCGAGTTGAAATTCATAATAAAAATGAAGTATAATTAATTTATGTTCTGAGACTGGATTAAGATAGAGTTATTGCTCCTTAAACAGTGTTTTTATGGTACAAAACTCATCCAAACAACAGAAAAAATATATGAAGGAAAGTAGTAATAATATAAATTCAAAATATCAAAAGGGAAAAAAAAGGAAATTAAATAAAATACAGAAATGGACAGGTAGATTAATATAATATACTAGTATATCTCATGCAAAGAGAAAAAGAACAATTTATGTAATATTGCCAAATAAAATAATAACCCACGCTTATATGACACTCCATGCAGAACATGAAAACTGATATAAAACTTCGGCTCAAATGGAAGGTTAACATAGACCGAAAGTATATAGAAATGCCCTCTATCAGCGAGAAACAGCACTCATGTAAGAAAAATTGCAGAAATACTTTTAAAAACAAAAAAATAAAGAGTAAAATAAGGGGAGTATTTTGAGAAATACAAACAAAATTTATTAAAATATATTATATTTTATAAACATTACGTTATAAACACTTCTTAAACAATTTTCTTAAAAAATTTTGCTTGCAAACAGGTTTTTTTTCCTTAATTATCAGAGTTAAAGTAAATATATTTTATTTTAGTCAGAAGTCTTAAATTACGTAGTATATAATTATAAATTATGTTTATAATTATACTCAAGCTTAATGAACACGTCTGGGATGGTATTTTATGCATCTTAAACAGAAAAAAAAATATTTATCTTACCTTAAATATGAGTATTACAGTTTCATGCGAGTATAAAACTTGTATTATCTTCTACTTTAAAAAAGCATTTAAATATCTCAGTTCCTTTAATTTAAAAGGTAATAAATTAAAATGTATTACTTTTAAAATCACCTTATTAATAGGCAGTTATTAATATTATTAATAGGCAATTATATTAATAATTTCCTATTAATTGGTTAATTTAATTAATTAAATCACTTTATTAATAGGCACCTTATTAATATTAATAGGCAATAAATTAAAATGCTCTGGATAAAAAAATTAAAAAAAAAAAATCAACCCCTTTATTATTATTATTATTACTTCGAAAGAATATAGCATTATCGATAAATCTGAACATCTTAGATTTATTATTATCAATAAAATTACTTTCATAAATATATAAGTAAATTTTGGTTAATGTATTACTTTTAAAACCACCTTGCGGCAAACTTTTCAATGCGTTTATATGTTTTATTATTCAAATTAAATTTTATTTTAACACTAATTTGAATAAGTAATCAAATTTTTCACATGCTATAACCGCATTGATATTAAATTCCTTATCATTCCATTTTAGAACATTAATAAGATTATCCATGTCTATAAAATTAAAAAAGATCTTCACAATTATATTTATAAAAAGCATTTATTTGTTTATTGTTAACGTGTTTCACTATATCAGCACTATATTTAATGATGGTTTGTACTCTTCATCTTATCTACAAACCTTTGTAATTTCTTACTTGCAAGAGTAACATATGTATTCCAACCATTTGTTCATATTCTTAATTTGAGGGGATTTATATGTTACTTTGGATTAAAAAATATGAGGCTATATAAATGTATTACTATTAATTCCTATTTTCTTATAAAATATAATGACTATTTTAGAAAGTTCTTGTTGTTGACAACTCTACTTGAATAATTACATTTAAGATGCTTATAAGTAAATGAATGTATAATTGTTTTTGCATAATAGCTAGTTTATATTAGATGTTTTTTCAAGAAAATAAAATTAAGTATGTCCTGGAAATTATTAACAAATTTTTTTAAAAAAAAATATCTATCAAATATCAACATTCATATTAATATCTGCATTTTAAGAAAATTATTTTTTAGATATTATTAATACAATTATTAAACTTTTTAAAAGCATGTAATTTAAGACCATAATTTATAGCTGATTTTGAAATAAAATAATCGATATCAAAGATAGTTTGTTTCTTAATATAAAACCTATTCTTCGAAATGTTAAGTCTGAAATTAGTTTTTTTTATTCATTATATCTCGTAACTCTTTTCCTAAAAGGTTTCTAAATTACTTGCAATAATTTATTAATATCCCTCGTTGATAAATTTTTTACAAATATTGAACGTACGTATAATATTATTTGTAAGTTTAAGTTCTTATATATATTATAATGAAAAACAATATGACCCATTTTTTATTTAAATATTTTTTTTAAATATTGAGACAAAAAGTATTTATTTATAATTTTGGACATTGAATATTCTTTTTTTTTCCTCGGAATTCTAGATTATATTAATTCAAATGTATTTATAGAACAAACAGTTTGTTATATTCTTAATTACTTATATACACAAGCTCTCTATTTCACTCCAATGTAATGCATATTCTTTAACTAAATAGATATTTATTTTTGTAATGAAAAAGAAAAATACTTAATTCTTTTAAGATTTTTTTTTTAAAATTATTACCATTCATCATTTTAATCTGACTCTTTCTATCATTGTCATTTCTCTTATAAATATTATAAGTTTGTATAAGACCATTTTTCTTCAGTGAATTTCCTACTCCATTTAAATTGCAAGCGGAGTAGTGTTAACGATTCTTAAAGCAACATTCCTATTGCAAGTAAAGTTATATAAAGATACTCTGACCTGTTATATAAAGTTATATAAAGACCGTAAAGATACTCTGATCTTATATGGTCTTACAAATAGTCTTACGCACAGGAGCGGGGCATATACAAAAGCTAAGCTAACCTAACACCCACCGAGCAAAGCTAAGCTAGTTTGACCTAAGCGTAACGTGAAAATATATTTGTTTCGAGAAAAACACGAGTTTTTATGTTAAGCAGCCCCTAATGTTATTTCAGAATATTCTAGAAGTCTTTACTTAAGAGTTAAACCGAATTAATTTCAAATTGAGAATGTTAATCTTAATGAATTCGTATTGGCGTTAAAATTGGTTATAACTGAAAAACAAAGTTAGAACATTTTTTCATCAAACACAGACAAGCACACACACACACACACAATATATATATATATATATGTGTGTGTGTGTAAACAAGAAGCCACAATTAAAATAGCCCACATATGAAGTTTTAATTAGTAACTTGAGGAACTTCGAAAAGTTTTAATTATTACTAATAGTAATTGATAACTGAGAGATGGAGATTTTTTATTTATTATTTTTCAGACTTCTCTATGTATACTTAACATAGAGAGTTATACATTTCCCTCAGTGTTTCTTAACCTCATTGCGGGATGGATTGAACTCTATCTTCTCCACACAGCAGTAACGTTGTGAGCCTAGAATTTTTAGAATGGCTTGGCAGCATTAGCCCGTATTTCCTGAGAGAAATGGTCGAGTCTAATTTCACAGTACTTCTGCATTTATGAAATGTGTTATGCTTCATAAGCTTAAGTAACTTACATTTTACTATATGTACTACTTTTTAATTAAAAAAAAAATCATCATGCAAATTTTCTTGTTTCAAGAGAAACTTTGTAATCTTAATTTTGGATTGCTGTAGTATAAATGTTTTGAATGATTCTTTTATCAACAAGCTAAAATTTATTTGGTTTATACACGGACAATATTATGGTTATGGAAGCATCCTAATCTAAATATGATTTGCTAATATTTTTTTTAAAAAAATGTTTCTTAACTTCAGCTAATAATTTAATTCAGTAAGATTATTTCAGACATTCATTATGTATTTATTTGTAACATTTGTTGAAATTGTCTGGTAATATTTGTTGGTTTATTAATTGAGAATTTTCAAATTTGAATGAATAATCAATGCAAAAAAATACTTAAATATTTTTAAAACATTCCATATTTAAAAGGTTATATTGTGATACCTTAAGAATAATTCTATTATATCTAAAGAATTGTTATTGATCAGTTTAGAAAATGATTTTCATATAAGTAATTATTTGTTTATGTTGCAGACTATTCGTAACATTACATTGTAATCATATCTTTAGTGACTTCTGGACTTTAATTATTATAGATAAGTGCTCAAAATTATTTTCTTACAAGTAAATATTTGTGCATAACGCTGAGGATATCTTGTAGAATAACACCATAATATTTAAAATGCAGTGTATTGAAATCTTAAGATTAATGGGATTAAGATTTTTAAAGATGAATGACTATACAACAATGATACTCGACAAGAATTCTATTTTTTTACTTCATAAATGTGTAATGTAATTTAAGCTGTCTTTTAATTGACGGAGAAATTATCATACATTTTTTATATCTTACTTAAGATATATATTAATATTTAAGATATTACGGTCTAACCATTTTGGAAGAAGCGTTGCACATCAATTTTTCTTCCAATAATACTGTTGTGACAATGATAAAGTAAGAAATTATACACACAGAATAAAATGTTGACAAAAATAATTTTTATTTCTCAACGAATTGAAGTAAATTTCAGATGCTTTACGACAGGTATAAGATTTCACAATATTCTTATTTAAAGAACATGGCTTTAATTTAAAAACAAATTTAATGGGTATTTTAGTACTAAATTTTCACTATCGAATCTGGCATCCTTCCTGTCAACATAACAAATACTGTTCGACAAATTATAATTGACTATTTGGTGTTTCACCACTATTATCACATATTTTAAGTCATCTGTTTCAAACTCATGACTTGTTGAAAAGCACAAAATGTTTGTGTTTTTGGATATGTACATAATGTTTAAGATTTTAAAACAGACATTTTATATCATAAGATTTTTTTAATAGGGTCTAAAAATGTTACAAAAATTTAAATAAGTGTTTTATGCAGTATATTCAGATTTTTTTCTATGCATGAACTCGGGCGTTCATTCACATAGAATAAATAAAATTTCTTCAGCTTTCGATATATGACACATGAATATTATATTTTTAGATATAATTCATTAAATAGTAGAAACACTTGTAAGTTTTCGCTATAGGATAAGGTCGAGCATATTCCACAACTTTTTTATTTGACATGTGAAACATTTTTATTTATAATCTAATCAATCACATTCATTCATAAACGTCATAAGCTAAATATTTATTTTTAATGGGCTTTGTATGATAATTCTGATAACAAAGGATTTAGTATTTGTATAATGTTTATTTATATGTTTTAACCACTTTAAATAGTACATGAATAATATTTTATAAAGATATATATAAGAGGAATTACAAAGTAAAACTGAGGTTCTGGTGTTAGCGAGAAGAAACAAGAATCACATTTGTATAGCAAGGCAACATAACAGATTATTAAGCAGTATTCAAGATTTATCAAATCTAAATTTTCCTATTTCTCAAAATTCTAGTTTCTCTCTTCTCCCCCCCCCCCACTGCATCATTTCCATTGAAATACAATTTTAGAACTTAACATTTTATACATATTTATAAAAATTAAATTGGTCATCATTAATACCAGTTTTGGTATGTATGTATCAGTTTTTCGCAATAGTAAGAATTTTAATTTTTGCATTTCACTTTACATTAAAAATCATAGATAAAAATTATATTTCATTGATAAATATTATTTTATGAGAAAAAAATATTTTTGGAAAATCTTAGTGCTAGGAAGTCTTTATTAAATTTGAAATTGTAAATGGAATTTGCAAATTCTTGTGTTTTTTTTTTCATAAATACTGTTGATTCCTTTTTAAAGCATTTTGATAAACTTATGATTAAATTAATTTTGTTTGCAAAACACATTTAAAAAAACTATAATTCTAGGTATAAAATATTACACCTGTATCAATATATAGCTGTTACAGCCTAATTGTGTATCTTTATTAAAAGAAAAAAATAGTTTAACCCAAATTAAAATACAATATTGCTTTATTTTTTAAAAGGAATCAGCTCCATAAATAAAGTGTTTATACATAAAAGATACTATAATTCAGAAGAGCCTTTCAACAATTCACATTTATTTTTCAGAGGATTTAGAATAACTACAATACTAAAACAGATATAGGGGCCTTTATTTTTAACATGTTAGAATCCACCAATGATTTAATGGTATATAACAATATTTATAAATGTGGATCATTTTCTATTGTGATATACAAAATAATGTTAATGGAAACAAAAGGCTGAAAACAACTAAATGGTCATAACAGTTCAAAAATGTATCTTCTTAAAGTTGAAAATAATTTAAAGTTTGTATTGCAAACATGTAAACAAATTATAGAAGCTAGGCTTGAAATTGCGAGCAACATTTTAACACAATTAAACGAGAATAAGACGACACATAAAAATATACACAGATCATTACCTACCTAATATTTATTTTTGATTAATATAAGAAACATGATAAAAAATATATCAATCGAAATAAAGTGGATGTGCAATATTATACAACTAGCATATAGATAAATCCTATCTTAACACAGACCACGTCGGTTTGTTAATGAAGAAAGAACGTGATTTCTTCATCAGTATTAAGTACATGATCCTTCTCTTTTAGTTGAATATTTTAATCAAAACCATTGTAGTGCTTTATCAAATATTTCTTTCGAAATTTCTCTTCATATATCGCGCACATCCTATATTCGACTTTTAACTTTTACTTCTTCAGAACACACTGAAAAGGGCTGCTGTTTTACCCAAGCATATATGCCGTGAAACAGATTCAACTGAAAAAAATTCTGGTCACTAACAACTATAATTTTATATCATCAGATAACAAAATGGCATGCATTAAATATACCCGCTTCTAATTTCCTAGTACAATCGAATTCGGAGGAGAAAAAATTATTCCCTAATCCTTCCACATTCCCTAATTTCTCTCGCTAATTTTGTCATACCTTCACTTTCAGTAGACTCTTCCTGTTGCACTGCTCTGTTTCTCGGCATTTAAGCGCTAGTCTAAGTAGCGAGAAGGAATCACACAGCTTAATTTAAATCTCTTCTTTTATTTACAATTGTATGATTTATATTCAAGTTACAAAGCGTTTTCGCCTTGTTACTCTTTGTACAATACCACGAACAAAATATCTTGAACAAACTACCATGAACAAAATATCATTAACAAATTACCTCGAACAAAACATCACGAACAAATTTTAACGAATAGGAAAATATCCCAAAACATTTAGTTACTAAGGGATAGAATATATCTAATTCACATGATCAGAGGAATTGCCTCAATCGCTCACTCCTTGCTGGATCCTCTCTTCATCCTTCTTTGTTTTTCTCCTTTACATTTAAATCCCAGGGTAGGGCTGACTCACGCCCCTTTCGCTTCATTTTCATTTCCGATTGGATGGCCAATGACTTACAAAGACAACCTCCGGCTCTGAACCCCAACCTCATTCGTTCTTATCGGACAATATTCAGTTTAACTCCCGGGCACGCAGGTGCCACATATCGGACATCAAACGGATAGGCCCTAAAAGTTCAGAATTCCTCTCAAAGGTGGATTATTCGTGCCACATCTGTTTAGCAGAGTCATGTGTTCATGAATAAACCAAAGCAGATGACCCCAAGTGTGGGTCATTTATTGCCCACTTTGAAGAAATAAATTTTTATTACGCCTTTGAATAGGGAGTATGGAAACAAAAACGGAAGTTCAATACGAATGCTTTTGCTGGGGAATTATCTATAGGCTTCTTTACAGATGTCTCTGATGGGGTTTATCTATAGGCTACATTACATTGCAGGCAGCTTCAACCAACGGCTTCTTAAAATCTAGGAAATTTACATTAGTATCTGTAATTTACAACATTATTTACTTAAGGATTAAGCAAACTACTAAATTTATTTTATCCAGACACCTCGTATTTTTCTCCGTAAAAATTAACGTTTTACGATCCTTCTTACTATAAGGGAAATTTATCAGGATAATGTTTTAACATTTTTAATCATGGACGAAAAAGCGTGGTCAACGTTCCCTTTTACAATTACAATATTTTTGAAATAAATATATCTACATTCTATCATGTAATAAATTAATTTAATTTTCAAAGTTTTCTATGTTTTCAAACAGTTAAAGTTTTGGGAAAAGCTAACTTAACAATTTCAAGTTAAAATTTAGCTACGTAATGTGTAATGCTATAACAGCTGATGCAATGATTTCTTAACAAACAGTACAAAAAAAAAAGGAAAACTGCATTTTAAAGTTATATTAAAATAGAATAAATGTTTAATGGTACTTATTAAGAGATTAATAACTGAATATAGTGGTTTAAATATATATACACAAACACACAAATATATATATATATATATGTGTGTGTGTGAGTGTGTGTATGTGTGTGTGTGTGTGCAATGTTAGGCATATAATCGTTATTGTTGGTGTATGTGTTTTCAAGTAAACCTGCTCTTGACAGTGACTTTGTAAATTGTTACTGTTCTTAATGTTTTTTTGCTCATTGTTTAGTTTTACAAAATGATGCAATACGCGATGAAAAACACAATTAATTTTTTACAGAATATATGGATATATTTCTGTGTTTCCAAAGGAGAGAACGTACTCTTGTAAATAAATCTTTAGAAAATTTAAGTAAACTTCTAACTGTTTAATATATATATCTTACGATTTTCTATGTTTTGATAGAATTCATAAGCACGTTAATTGTGATCAAAATTTTGTTAAACCTAAACTTATATAAAATTTAATTTTATGAAAAATGATATTATATGCAACATCAATCATGTTCAAAAATATACACAAGACATTAAGGCACTTGTAACTTTTAAACTCATATTAATTTATTATGGACACTTTTGATACACAGATACAGTTTTATGATCTTTTGCTTTTTTACGAATAGCAAACTATCTGCATCTCTAGTAGTCTTTAACTCTTTATTCTTGTGATATAGACATTTTTTTAGATACTGAATATCATTACAAGACCTAATTTTAAACTAATTTACATTTCAATTCATGTAGCACTATCATTATAAAGGAAGATATTCGAAAATAACTGCATTAGCATAGATTTAATGTATATTGTGGAGAGTTTTTGTTTCTTTTTAGAGATTTTTTTTGCATTAATGTTATATTAGATATATTCAACACATAATGCCAGTTAGGCTTGATAATTACGACTCATTATGCAGATGGGAGGACAGATGAATTCAATTTCTAATCTTAAGACTTACTTCTCACTAGGATTGGTTTTAGTATTTATCGGATAATCTTTCTTTCGAGCGGTATTTTGCATACATGGAACTCGAACCCATGACCTATTGGATATACGAGCCATATTTTTATAACCAAGCAGTAGTAGCTCGAATTATAGTGTATCACCTTTCTCTGATGTAAGAAAGTTGTACGAATAATTCTGAGGGGGAAAACTTTAATTCAATGGTAAGTCAGAAAATATTTGAGCTAGAAGGTTTTCGTATTTTCCATGTTAGATGAGGAAGAATGCAATTAATGTACGAAAGCTTAACTAATTCTAAAATTGAATGAATTAAAAAAAAATTTACTGCTTTAGTAATTCCTAATTTAACCGTAACTAAAATGATATATATTTGAAGCAACTCAATATAGTTATGTAACTTAAATGTATTTATTACTCAATGAAATGATATATAACACATATAATGACACACAAAATATATAAAACATACAATTCAGTTTTTATTCTCTTATTATTAATTAATACGTATATTAAAAATAGGAATCTGTAATTGCAATGCATTTTCTTCATTTATATATATTTCTATGATTAGAAAATTGTTCAAATACTGTTTTTTCAGTTTTCGAGACATTGCATTTTTTCTCTCCATTATTTAATTTACAATGTTCGGTTAAAGGTCTGATTAATTTTTAATGACATTTAAATAAATGAGTTCACATTTATTTTGTTTTAACTGTATAATATTATTACTGTAGCTTAAAAATATAGTATTATTTGACATGGCGAAGTTACTTTATATTTCAGTAAAGAAAAAATAATCACTCAAATTATTCATTTCGCAATAAAGAATGTCTAATTATAATTTGATACCCTTTTAAATAAATTTTAAAGCTGTTTGCATGATAATTTTATATCAACTATAAAACGAAACGGTTGTGCTAATTAAAATTGAGATTAATATAATTATAATTATATTAATGCAAATTTTTATAATCGTTTTAAATAAAAATTGGATTTTATGTATATATAATGATGTTACTTTCTTAAAAAAAAGAGTTTATGTAAATATCTTTTCAAAATTAAGTCAATATTATCTATAACCATTATAGTTTTTTGATTCATAGATGTCAAAGAATAAATCCAAAATAGAGTCATTACACTCAAGCATAAAATATTATATGTGTAAGAATTTTCTTAGTTTATTTTCTAAGCTACAGAAATTACTTAATATCCAAACTGCGACACTGAGCCTATTTTATGGAAAATATAAATTTAGGATGCATACGGTTCGTTAAATAACATTCTGTTGATACACTGAAAATTATTCAGCTAACTCAGTTCAATAAAGCAGAGAAATTATTTCTTTCGGATTCGAATGACAAATTGCTCCTATGCCTAAGTATTCATTTGAAATTCATGTGCTTGTTACGATACCTAAGGCTAAGAATCTGAAATCGAAGAATTTCATCTGACCTCATCTAATGAATATTCCGCACCTGCTTATAAATTGCAACTGATTTGGAAAATGTATGCAGAATAATTTTTGGCTCTAACTTAACTCCAGTTCCCAAGAAAGTAATTTCTTCAGATATTTTAATTGAATATATTCATATTTTGTCATATAATATTGAAAAAAATGGGTTTGCTTAAAATTGGTGTATTACTTTGCTTCGGAGCCATTTTATATCAAATAATCTAATTTAGCTAGAAAGAAATTTGCAAAATTAAGAATTTTATCAACCTTATTAAATATATAACATGCTAAATATTTGAAACACATATTATAGAATAGATATGTATAAGATAATAAATGAATTTAATAAACTCTAGAAAATAAATAAGCATTTAAAATGGTTTGAAGTTAGTTTTGAATTCTATTATTAATCCTGTCAGCCAGTAAATAAAGTTGAAAATTTAATCTTCCTAAAAAGGCTTGAAAATATTTATGTTAGATTTACTAGCTAAATTGTTTTTAAGAAACTCAAAATATTTGTTTTTTTCTTAAATAAACTAAGTGCATCATAAAAAATTAAATAAACTTAGTCTCATGAAAATTAAATTTGAATTATCTGTATTTTGTTGAAAGAAAATTTTATGAACATAGAATATTTCTGTTTGATACAGAATGAGTAATAAAGGAAACATAATTTATATTTTATTTGTGGGAAATGGAATATATGTGCCTTAATTTAAGGAATTATATACATAGCGTTTTTCAAAATTATGAATTTGGTTATCTGATTGATTTAGACAAGAATTTTGAAATGCGTCGGAGGAAGTAATACAACTAAATAAATGTTTAGGAATACACTTTGCATTTCGTATTTTTAGTTTTAAAGCTTAAGAATATACCGAAAATATTTTGATGTATAAAATGTATTATTTTATTGATTTACATATTTATTTAAACTGTGTGAGAGCGTATGTATCTAAAAATTCATGTATTTAAAATAATATAGAAACATTATTGTATTTATTAAGGCACAATGATTACAATGGAAAACAGTTTTTATAACGAATTTATCTAGACAATATGATTCAAAATTGATGTAGTTTCAAAAAACATATATTGTCTTATATGTATAGCAGTTTTTCCTTTGCTAGTTTTGGAATTAATTAAATCATATGACGATGAATTAAAATATTTATTTTAAATGAAAAACAGTAAATTTCATACTTTGCGCTTTCAACATATCGCAATTAAACGCATTTATTTTGATTTACTTACTGGAGAGGATTCAATGGGCTATATTTTCTTTTTCATCCAAACAATGTATCTATCTTTAAATAACGCACGTTCACCTTTATTTAAAACTATCCTTCTAGTTGTATTGAATCTGTTACCTATAAAAGATGCATCACGACTGAAAAAAAAAGAGTCGTAACACTATTTTTGGAAGTTATAGATTCTTGTGTCCACCCCAAACCATAATGCTTCTGCTTTGTCATCCTCAGCAAAAAGTAACTTCATCATAATTGCATAAGAAACCAATTTATGAGAAGAAAACGAGCACAAATCACTGAAAATATTCACCCGACGCTGCTCTAAGTTTAGAATCATTGTGTCATAAATCACATTTTTTATGATACTTGAAATATCTCACTTCAACGCCTGGCGGGTGTCCAGGAAATCTGATAGCTATCTAATTTACATAATTTCCCCATACATATTCCCGGTCGTCTTTCTTTGAGATGTATTTATAAAAACGAATGGAGGGCTCTTGATGATCATAGGAACATCAAGATAAATGGTTATTGGCATCTGTTTGAATTCAATCATTTGTGATTGAGTGGTCAGTACTCTTGCATAGATTAAAATGCCGTGATGTTCAGGGATCGGAATTTGGGGAACTGTTTGTATAAATCTTAAGATCAAATGCTAGATAAATTGCACATCGTTAATTCATTTTAAATTCAGGGGGACTCTAAGAAGTGAAAAATTTAATTCATTTCATTGAAATATCATTACTTTAAATTTCATAATAAAACAATTTTTATGACTCTAATTTCAATAGTAATAATTAAAAATGGATTTAAATTAATACAATTTCACTAATTATCGATAAATGTAAAATTTTGATTACTTTTATTGAAACGGTATTATTCTGAAATTCGTAATAATCTGTATTAATTTTTGAATTCTCCATTGAAATAAAATTCATAGGCTGAATATAAAATAATTAATATATCGCCAATTACAGGTACGTTTTAAATAGAAAGAAACATAAAAATTCGCAAAGAAATATTTTTAAAAGTTCAAGCATAAGAATTACAATGAATGACATATTTCATGTTCTGTTTGGAATTTGCATAGATGAGATTCATTTATTGATTGACATCAAACTTAGAAGCAAAACGGGGCTATTCTTAACAAGGGAAAAAATAATTAAAGAAATTCAACAAACAAAAAAATTTCAAGGTAATATTAAATTTGTATCGAGTTTCTTCTAAGCATGCCAAAAAAGTTGCAGAGCTTGATAAATAACTAGAAAAACATGTGACAAAAGTATAAATATCAAAATTCTTTGAAAAAAAAAAAGGAATAATATGATATTATTCCTAGTAATTTTTTTCCTTAACCATAGAGAAATTCATTACGTAATAGGTAAGAACAGAGGCTAGAATGTGCATAATTTTTACATCTTTTTTCCAATTTATCATAATTGTAAGAAAAAATATGTTTCAAGTAAGCATTTTGCATTCAAGAGCAAAAATGCTGTAAACTATTGTTTATTTTCTTCGCGATCGGCTTTAATAATATTTTTGTTTTAAAAAGTGACGACGAATGATTTTTAAATATTACTCAAGGAGTTTTAATAATATTCTTCACTTTGCTTACTTAGTATAATACTTAATAAATGTTAACTTTTTTGGGAAGAAAAATAACATAGGAGAACTTTATTCATTTGTTAGTGTTCTTTTTGTAAAATGTTGTTAGAAATATAATTTATTAATAAGTGTCAGAAATATAATTTATTAATAATGTCATTGAATCATTTCAAATTTTGCAAAATGTAACAGATTTTATAAAGCCTTTTGTCTATGAAAAGTGCAAAACAAATAATAAATTTGAGTTCTGGAAGTGTTGTACGTCATGAATTTACTTCTATTTCATTAAAAAATACTAATATACAAAATTACACAGCAAAGTCTTTTTAAAAAAAATTCAAATTTAAAATTTCACTTTTCTCAAATAACATGAATGAATCATTTTCAGCTGTTCTATTTCCTTCGCTGAGATTAAAACGTTCTCTCGTTTAATTTTTATAACAGCTTATTGGACATTTCTTATGCATAATGCTAAAAATTATTATTTGATGAGGCCTCTTAAAAAAGTCGATCTTTTTTCACGTTATATTTTTAGAAATAATAATTGTAATCTATTTTTTGTCTCTCAAACAGCGAATTATTATAGTTCATATACTAAAACATAGGAAACCTGGAAATGTCCAGATTATAGATATCGTATACGAATATATCAATAAAAATGAAAAAAAAAGTGTCAATAAAATGTACAAAAAGTACACTTTGAAAAAGTACGATGAATAATCAAAATTTGCAACGACTGTTTGTCTATAAAAACCATTTAAATATTATTTTATTACTAAATTTGTGAAGGAGAATGAGATAAGTAATGAATAATAAATATGTACATCAATGCTATATATAAAGTAATTCAATTCAATTTTTGCTTACTCATTTAACTTTTAATAATACTTTAATTTATATACTTACTCTAGAATACAATCATTTCCAGAGGAAACATTAACGAAGATAAGAAAAGGATGTTTAGAAATTCATGATGTATGCGTGGGTAGGATCATTTGCACACATCAGTCAAATACAACTTTTTAATGAAACTGTTCATGTGATTTAGGTTCTATTTATATTATAAATAACATGTTTTTATATTATGGTAGTTTCTTGCTTTAAAAGATAAAAAGAATTACCTGAATTAATTAAACATGTTTAAATTAATGATGGCAAAAATGACCTACTAAAATATTTTTAAAATATGCACCAAACTACATTAATACCTTTTTGCGTTATTATGCTTTCTTTGTTTTCTATTTTCCTTATTTATAATTCATAATTTTCTCAATTATGAAAATGTATAAAGAGAAAAAAATTCCTTTATTTATGTACATGCTTTCTTACATAAATTTATTCAGAATTTCAATTTAACACAAAAATTTCTTATTGTTAATTTAATAATAATGTTAATTTAATTTTGTTAATTTAATATGGTTAATTTAATTTCCTTTTAACGAGAAATTAAATTTTTAGCAAAAATTCCAAGTTGTGTCATAATTTTAACGATCAACTTATTTCTTACTTTTTAAGTTATAAGCTATAATCCTTTAAAATGTTTTACCTATATGTGTGTGTATGTGTTTCTGTGAATTTGTTAATGTCTAAAATTTACTTCAAAATTTAATTTCCTATGTATTTTAGTCAATACATTTCAAAATTAATATATGCATTAAATAATTAAAATATAATTAAGATCAGATTCTGTAATTATTTGAAAAGAATTTTACTGCATAAAAATGGGCCGATAAATGATTCTAAAGCTTTTGAAAGAAAAACATTAATCTTCATAATCCACACTCTCATTAATTTTTATACACATTTGATAACCTCATTTTAAAATACGTTTTTTTAAGTAAAAAAAATAAAGTTTGACAAAAGGACATACAAAATTAAAGAACAGAGATAGCTGAAAAATTTTTCAAACTATGTACGATAGTTATGAAATTGTTTTCAGAAATGAATATAATTGCATTTGTTAAGCGAAAATTCTAAGTTTTACTAGAAATCAATACAAACGGAAGCAAAATTCCAAGCTACGTTATTCATGCCAACGCAATTAGCGACAATTTAGGCTAATTAATTTTATCCGGGCTTGTTATCAGCATCGGTACGAGATAAGAGCTTTAAATTAATAACCGGAACTTATTTATAGCTATAGATTAAAATTTAGCTTTTCTCACAGTTGTATGAAACTTAAATTAAACGTGTTTCATTATCGATGCTGCATTTTATTGAAAGAAGTTGCCAGCAGATTTAAAATTCGTGGGTTTAAAATAAATAATTACCAAGCGCAATGTTATCCTCTTTTATAGAACAAAGTTTAAATAAATCTAATTATTCTATCTATATCTTTTAAATTGTTAGAGAAAATTAAAAATTGATTACGTTTCAAATCTGTTCTATACTGCTTTTTTAAATTAAAATATTGAAAAAGAAACGAGTCATAACAAAGATATTCTTTTCAAAATATATATGTTTTATGATGTAAGAGCCGTTTACACTTGAAAATTGTCAAAAGAAACATCTGAAACGAAGAATTTTGTTGAATACATTTAGTACTTTAAGTTAATTTATTACACAATACACAGAGGGCGAAATTACAAATATAACTAAATTAAAAATTTCAATAAATGTTCACAAATATTTCTATGGCAGTTTATTAGATGATGTTGGAATATAATTTCTAGTGATTAATTCTATATGTTGTAGATTGAGGAGATCGAGGACTACTGTGTATATGAAAGAAAAAAGAACAATTTGTGGTCACTTAATAAAAGTTAGAGGATACATGATACATGATTGTATCATTATTTTGTTAGAGAGTTTTAATTTCAACTAATGCTGAGCATTTGTACTATTCGTGGCTTGTAAAGAGAGAGAGAGTGAGCGAATGAAATGCATGATTACATCTTGAAACTGTTATACAGCTTTCCGGATGACTTTCCTTATAAAGTATAAGAATAAAAACTCAGAAATTATTATTTCTTTCTCATTGATTTTACTTCATACATTTAATTTTATTTAACTTGATTTAGTTCCTTATCATGAGCTTCAATTAATTTATTTTTTATTTAAAAATTGTGATATTTTGAATTTGTGTTTGTCACAATATTTTCGAAGAGACTTCAGTGTCAGAAATTATAACATACCGACCCAATGTATTTACCCAATAGGCTATTGTAATTTCCAGAACGTATCATAGTAGGACATAGAAAGATAATAAAAAAGAGTGATCTATTAGTCCTTGTTGTAGCAATCATAACTAATTGGTTTGCTCTTAAGCTTTTATCCTGCTATATACCTTACAACCAACTTGTATTTTTTGCAGCAAGTTTCATAATCGCTAAATGTTCCTCATTTATGTCTCGGTATATAACTTCTCTAACATCACTATCAAGAGCGAAATTCTCAAAACTTATAGATATGATCACTTCTTGCAAAAAAAAAAAAAAAAAAAAAAAAATAATTTTTATTAAAAAAAAAAAAAAAAAAAAAAAACATTATTTGCATTGCTTAGCCATCTCATATTGCATATTTTTTTATACAGATTATAAATAATATTTGATTCGCAGAAAAGGTCTCAAATATTTTCGGAACATTTTAGTTTCTACTGTATCATTCAGAGTTTTATACTTTCTGCACACAGTATTCATTAAGTAAATGAATTTTGAATTACTGGATTGTTTTAAATATATATGAAATATTTAAATTACTACTTTTACTAGTAAATCAATTTTAATATATTTTTCCAAATAATAATATTTCTAGAAAATTGTCTGCACAACAAAATTTAGTGAAGCGTACTGATTACAGTGTAACATGAACAAATATTCAGCACATGAATTGTGTGTGTGTGAGAGAGAGAGAGAGAGGGGAGAGAGAGTATTGAATTATATATATATATATATACATAAAAATATAAGGAACGCCCAAATTGTTATTAAATATGTTTTTATACTTGAAAAACTGTTAACAAAAATAAAATATATGAATTATCTTTAGTAGTTTCCAAGTCTATAATTTACTCATGCATGTTTACGCATTTCTATAGTTAATAATTTAAAACTAAATGTTGGTCAATAGAAGTAATTTTCCATTAAAAGATACCTTTCCATTACACCCTGTATACATTTTTACAGCCCTTAAAACTTAGAACCACCCACTTTCGAAACATTAGCAGTGAAATATTGTTCTGTATTCTGGGTACTTTCAAATATGCAAGTGTATAATTCAAAATAAACATTTTCTGTTATTTATTAAAACAAAAAATTATCGTATTCTTACAATATTGTATTTCTTTTTTTAATCCTAGTTATGTATTAATAATCTTGACTTCCTCTTCAATACGGAATTCTTTGAAATAATTATTGTATTAAAAAAGTGGTACAGCAAGTACTGAATGCTTTTGATTTACTAATTACGCTTATTTTTTATATTTCTCTAGTAAATTTTAAATTTTTCAGGCGAGTATCTTATTTACTGTGGACACACTCACACAATCTAATAATTTTTATTTTTCACGGCTAAACGGTTTGTCAAATTTAAGTCTATCCTCTTGTTATTTCTTGGTATTATAGTTTATGTGTTCATTTGGGAATTTTCAAGGAATTGTGATTTGAATTACATTCGATTAAAAGAAAACTGGAGATATATTTGTTATTTAACTGTTGTTGAATTAGATTATTTAGTAAGAACTTTAAATTTTATAATGTTTTGTACAACTACACACATTTTTTTATAAATTTTAAAAAGACTAAGAAATTTTACTTTATTCTATATGTATTATTAAAGAGTTGTTTGGGATTGTCAGTGAATGTGATGATGTTAGTACTTGAGATATTTGAAATCTGAACTCGTCTCAGATACTATTTACCACGTACAATTTTATTTTAAATTCTGCCAATTACATTCCACACATGTATTCATGAATAATTAGAAAAATATTTGAAATATTTTCATGTGTAGATAAGATGTGTTTATTTTTACTTTATCAAATAATTTTTAATTTATCATTGTATTAAAATATTTTATTATGTTTTAATTTTAAATTAAACACTTGATGCTGTAGCATTTTAATTTTGAAAAAGTCAAAGTTTTTATTTTGACATCCACCTGCTAATTGATTGAAGCTCTATTTCCTGTAGATAAGTTTCCTGTTCACTTGATGAGCTATATAAATATCTTCCTAAGATATGATATATTTTTAACTGTGAAAACTACAAAAAAAATGTATTTTAAAAGACTTTCATTCTAATTCAATGGATTATTTTACAAAAGCAATGTTTTCTTAAATATGAGATCAATAACTTATAGGCTCTTTAATATATTTGAAAAAAAGAAAATGATTATATAACGTTGCAAAAAATAGTAGATAAATTCCATCAAGCATATCTTTATACTTTTATTTTTTATTTTAAAGTATTTAATAAATATTTTAAAGAGAAAAATATTTTTAGAGTTTGAAGCTGTGTAATGATTAACATAAATGGCATTTATACATTATCTACAAAAGCATTTAATTACACACACTTTACACGAAACATATTTTACAATTAGAAAGTAAAGTTTTAAATTTTTGATAATCATTTTGGAAAATAAGTAGTCGCATCGTTGCTTATTTGCAAAATATACGAGTACATTTTAAAAACTTAATCTGTTCATTATTTTTAATAATTTAAGAAAAAATTACTGAAAATTTAAGGCAATTAAAACAACTATTATTTGTTTAATGAGAAGATCACATATATGTTACTTATGCATATCGTGATATTTATAATTACATAAATCAAAAAAGAAATTCTAAACCATTAAACTAAATTCTAATTAAACTAAAATTAAACTATTAATTTTTGTAATTACTTAATCAGAATATTTCATTAGCTAAATATTTCTTATTAATCTAATACAAGCTGGAGATTTCTTTAATAAGCTCGAAATTTTTTTTTTGATGTAACGAAGGAAGCTAGCATACGCTGATTTGTAAGATTCTTGAATATCTTGGGAGAATGTTAGATCCCTTTGCAAACAACATCAATAACCGTCTTCGTTCCGCCAAAAATGTCATTTAGATTTACTGATACCCTTTGCTTTTGTACACTGAATTTTCCTCTAATTATTCAAAACAAATTGATCAGCATTAGTGTTTTGAAATATTTTAGAATATTTTGCTTCATCCCATGCAATGCTGTGAAGAGTGAAGTATGAAGTCTAATAAAAACCTGGACACACCGCTTAAGATTCAATCCGATAATGTATTGTTTGTTATTTTTAAAGAGGTTTTGTGTAAACAAAGCATTACTTTAACAAATGCTTATTTTCAGTAAAGGCATGGTTTTCAAAATATTTAGCTAAATTACTTACCACACTATTATATCTATAAATATTTATAAACAGAGATATTGATAACATTATTCTAGGATGAAATATGTTTAAGTAAAATTACATAGTTGATTTCAGAATACAATAAAAATAAATAGATAATACTAATTTATGAAATATATTTTTTGTTGAAAATATTCATTCAATTTGTTTTTTGAAAGTAAATAATAAAAATAATTTGTATTCTAGATTAATTTCTTTTTAAGTAAGGAGTTAAAATATTTGAAACTTTATGAATTAAATAATATTTCTTAAGATAGTGTAGATGAAATATAAGGTTTTTTTTTCCAGAATGAAAACGAAACAAAAAAAAAGGATATCATAGATTTTGAGCAATTTTATAAGACAATATGTTAAGCAATTCTGCGGAATAATTACATTAATGTATATTTTAATCATGAAATATTTTAATCGCTTGAAATCGGATAGTGTTTAGAAACTTCTTAGGATATTCGTTGTAGCTTTCTAACTTAAGATTGTAGTAAAATTATTCTAAAATATGAAAACGTAATGAGATATGTAATTTTACTAAAATTACTGCTCAGTTAAAGTTCAATAAGAGTGTTTCACAGCTGGTGAATTTTAAGCATATTGATAAGCATGAATATCATTTTTCCTTAAGAAGAGCTGTTTGAGATAATTCGAACTACCGTACATAAAATTAAAACTGAGCCTCGATTGTTTTACCTAGGAGCGATACGAAAAGTTTCGGAGAAAAGTACCGGCTCAAGTATTTTGTTCTTTATTCGATACTATTTTAAAATAGTGAGATAGTACTCCTGTAGCTTTCAGTGTGAAAATCAACCAATCAAAATCAATCAATGAAAATCAACCAATCGTAAGATATTTTTTCAAACGGTACCTGAAGAATTTGAAGTAGATTCTTCCTTTTATTGTTGCTCACCTCTGATTAAAAGTAACGAATATACCTTATCATTTATAAAATTTATTGTTCTTTACAAGAAAGAAATTAAAAAAAAATATCGCAATATTTATAAAAATGACAGATAAGCATGAAAACATTTTTAATCACAATCTCTCCTTACTAATATTTATCCTTAAAATAACTCATTAGTAATTTTAAAAACAAATATAACCGAATTTATAATAATGATTATTTTTAAAAAGGAATAATGAGACATGAATGATTTTTCCAGTTTATTTATGCATACATCTGTCGAATAATGTATTAAAATAATTTAATGGAACATGAATCCAAATTTTTCATGAATAAAATCAAATTTCTTTTTTATTGACTAAGTGAATAAGAATGATATATTATACAGAAAGATTTTAAAATACAATTTCCCATTATATATATATATATATATATATGGTTTGATGATATTTAACGCTTATTAGAATGTTTCAATTATATCCAAGAGAGAAATGTCTGTCGCCCACCAATTACTTAGGTAGAGAAATATAAGGATAATCATAAAGAAAGCATCCTGCTGCTTTTCACAATAAAGGTAAGTGTATTTTACTTTTTATCTTTAATTTTTTTCCGCTTGAGAAACATTTGGGATTAACAAAAAGTTTTGCTTTATTCTCTGATAATTTAATTTCCTTATGCATTATCTTATTTTTTGCAGCAGATGAAGTTGATAGGTAATTAATGGAACGTCACAGACACATTTCTAAAAATTTCTTCTTATCGCTTACAATAATGTGTTTTTTTACCGTACTAAATTAATTATTCTATTCTTAAGCAATATTCTTATGTTAATATAGTATTTTGCTAAGTAATAGAATTCTTTAACGTGAATGAAATGACAATAAAGGACTTATTTTCTTTCTTACGTAATAAACTTATCTCGAAAGAAGTATAAAAATTGTCCAAAATTAGGAATACTCTACATCTTGAAGAATACTTCTTATCAGTATTCGTTAACATAAATAAATGGAATAAATAATATTATTATATACTATAATTAATGCAATTTTATAAAGTAAATGTACAATTACAATTAAGTTGAAATTTTGGGAAAAATCACTGATGAAATTTTTGATTCCGTACATTCCTATATGTAAGTATATATATATATTTACATATATGAATGCATGGAATCAAAAATTTCATCAGTGATTTTTCCATTCCTGTGATTTTCATCATTGATTATATATCTATATATATGTGTGTATACATAAAGTTTAAAATTATAAATCAAAGGAGTAGAAAAACAAATAAAATAAGAAATTGCTTTGAAAATACAAGAATAGGGAGTAATATATTTAAGAAATTAAAAATATACTTACACACACATATATATATATACAAAGAATTTTCTAAACAATATTGCTTGACTTTTAAAACGTAGTAATTGATTAATATTGGGATAAATTTGTCCTTATCAATTAGCTTTTGAAGGTAATATTTATTGCTTTTTTGTTCTTCATAACTATATATAGATGAATTTTAATGTTTACTTTAATGTATTTATTTCTATGCTTTCTATTTCCCTTTCTTTTTCTTCTTTTTGAATTACAGTTCGATTATGGAATTTTGATTTTTCTTGGTCTGCACTATTAATAGTAATATAATTATAGTAGTTGTTATGTTTGGTTAAGTGAAAATAGTTTAAAAACCGTTTTCTTAATCTAAGTCAGGGACTGTATTTATATTTCATTATAATCACTTTTGCTCTTTATTTAATTATTTTTTCTTGAGATTTTTTTGGGGAGGGTAAACTGTTTTTCAGCATAATAACAAGTATTTTTTTTTAATTAAAATTATTTTGTTTAATATATGTTCTTAATTTTTTTTAATTGCATTTTAGTAAACTTATGCTTTCTTTCTATTGTGATATTTTGTATATGTGAAATTATGCTGATATTTTCAACTAAATCTGCTTCAATTTTTCTGCTTTGATTTTTTTACAAACGAAGAGCTCTTATTGATGACCTTTTGGTTATGATCTACTGAACAAGCTCTCGATCTTACCTTTGGAATATGTCACCCATCACAATTAAGAAACAAACGTGTTTTGAAATACACCTCAAATATATTACAATATATATTGGTTTTGTCCCAATGCAATTAAATAAGATGTAAAGCACCATTTTTCTGCAATTTCTTCTATTCTTTCAAATTCCTTTAACTTTCTTTCTAACGGTAAATAGTATTATTCAGATATTTAAATTACTCCATCGCGATACAACGTATACAAAGTTGAGAAAACTTCCCATTTTATATATTTCACGACTCTCTTATTAGTTTGGAAACTTTCACAATATAACTTCAACTCGAAAATAAAGTCAATTTGTTTCGCCATCTAAATTGATACAGCTATTCTGTCCTTACTTCTTTAGGTAATATAAGGTGTTTTCATTACTTATTCTTGAGGGGCAAAGGTAATTCTCTTTATATTAGGAATCTGTCACTAGAGCTATGCCCGTGATCAAATAAAATACCCGCTTCGAGGAAAAGAAACCAAAAGGGCGCAGGTGGTGCAATGGATAAAGAAGATGCGCCCCTGTAGCATGTCATTAAGCCCCACGCATATTATTGTACTCCATTGTTCTGCTGGGTTGCTTTAACGAAGAATTTTCAGACGTTTCCTTATTCTATGTCATTTAATGTGTTAGGATTTGGATGAAGAATTACGATAGTAAATATGTTTATAAAGTTTTATGAAATTTTTCTATGTAAAGAATTAAAAAGAACAGTTTGTTTGAATAGAAAATTAAATACTGGAATTAAATTAATTGTTGACAAACAAAGACACTAAATATAAAAGTAATTAAGGATTGTGGTAATTACTGCCACCAATTCTAAATTTTTTTAGGAATAGAAAGGACCGAGTTATTGGATAACTTTAATTCTGAAAACATTAACGTAGCTACTACTTAATGTTAAAAGGGCATCCCTCAACAATTTTATATAGATAAACCGTAACAATGTTCATATATATTTTGATTTCAATGGAGCTTAAATAATATCTCATTGCATTATATTAATCATATATTTTGATTTTATATCAGTCCAACTTTTCTATATAAATATGTTTCCCAGAAAGGTTTGGAGTATATAATGTAATGAGATGATATAACTCCAGTTTGAATAATTTATAATATTATGTATTATTATTATGTATCAAAATAAACTTTGACATATTGTATGCGACTGAGGGCTTTAAGACTAATGAATTCTGTCAATGCGGATAATAGCAAAAAAAAAAATCTTTAATACAGTTGGAGTTACACTTTGCATAAAATAAAGGTAAAAACTAGCTTTGAAAGAATATTGATTTGTTTTTCAGTTTAATTTTAAGAATTAACAAGTCTTTTTTTGATTTTTTTTAAAAAAAGTATAATTTCTGATATAATTTATTGAAATTGAAATTCAATTCGTATGTTCTTTTTTTTAATCCATGAAACAAAATAATTTGTAAAGTGCAAAAGCCATAAGAAAATTCCTTTTCTTGAATATAATTTTATTTTTTATCGTTAGATATGGACACAGTTAATTTTGTAATAATTTCAAAATTTAAAATTTAATGAGCACAATAGAAACTAAACAAAAACATGCATTACGATTATTTATTTTTTTTCTTCTTTTAATGAAACCTAATTTATTAATCTAAATTTGTTTATAAAGAATTTTAACAAAATTTTAACTTACGATTTAATTTTCCGAAAATAAAGGACTCGGGAAATTTTTAAGATATTATCAATACGAAATTCATAGCGAGAATTAATAAATGCTTATTTTTATGCAGTTCATTTCTCATATGGTATTCGTATTACAACAACATAAAATAAATTTCATATTCATGTCATATAAAATAGCTTATTACTTCATTATGAATTTAACTAATTGGCTTAACTTATTGATTGTATATTAATGTCACACAGAAGAACCCCGAGAGCTATAGGTGCTGAACCTCCTAATTTTTAGCCTTGGTCACGTGATGAGATCGGCACCTGAGCTGGCACCCCTTGTCCAAACTGGCAGATATTTATCCTTTCGCTGCTTGAGGGAGAAAAAAGAAGTGCTTCTATGTTCCCGCGGCAGTTTACCGCGGAATGTCACGCTGTGCCCAGACAATTTTAGATATTAAGCCTAATTCGCGAAAAAAATTCCTCTAAAATCGGCTATTCTTTAGAATATTTTGGTTTATACATATATTATTTAAAATGCTATAAACTTAATATATACGAAAAAAGAAAATATTTAATCGAAAATTGTATGTTTTTACAAAAAAATAATTATATAAAAATCACATCTTTTAAGAAAATGTAAAATATACTTACATTTGTTACATAAATTTCATAGTGTAATGATGTACCATTACATGGAATATTAAGATATAAGAAATGAATCTTATTTCGCTGAATGGTATTTAATAAAAAAAATTCTTCAATGCGTAATCCAATGTCACATGTCTTACACACATATTTTGTTGACTTTTGACACTTCATGCGAGATTTGAGGAAAGGACACACTTTCTTTGTCCCTATTTCCTCCTTTAATCGCTATGTACAGATTTCGATTATTTTCGATAACATCACTGTTAGATTTATTCATTAATTCGTAAATCTCAGTATCAGATAAATATTTTTTTTCGTCATAACTGTCACTACAAATAAAAACCGACCGAATGAAACGAAGAGCTGAGAGCCTCTGCTATCAAAAGCCTTAACCCCCATAAACATCCATAAATTCTCATTCGAACTTATAAGAAGAAAACAAGAATGAAAAACCGAGCCGAAAGTAAGTGCACCCTTTAAATCATTTCATTACATTTAAAGAGCTGCGCCGCAACACGCGCTTTTAACAATTATCCTCCCCCTCTCCTGATATCCAGAAGTGAAATCTAACCCCATATCACCAAAGTGAACACTCCAAATAACCTATCTATATAGATTTCACGGAATCGTAACGCCATATAGTAACATTAAAAAAATCAAATAAAACGTTCTGATCAAGCGTATCTGATGTGATTCGCTGGGCACAGGAGAGCAAACGCGAGCGTATCGAATATGATATGCTGGGATAGAACGGGTTAATGGGAGGGATTAGAGCCTCGACATTTTTAACATTCATTAATTCCGTTTCATAGTCGGTCTTATTAGTGAAATCAGGTCTCAAACCACGACTAGATGGAAAGGGTATCTGTTGCAAGCTTGCAACCATGACTTTTTGTTGCCACGGCCTCGTCTGATGATATTCTCGTCTCAATGACAATCTTTATCTACGTCCCGACTATTGCACCTTCCATTGGAAGAAATAAATTTTTATCATTTCTAATACCAATTTTTATTCTACATGCATTTGGAAATACTATTTTTGAAAAAGTTCCAAAATTTAACTGAAGAGTAAAATCATAAGCGTCTGAATATTTTTAAAAGAATGTTTCATTAAATTTTGATTCTTATAAAACTGGTGCATTAATAAGTAAGTCATTTGAACAATTAATTCTGAAGAAAAGTATAATCGTTTGAAAATTATAATAGTGATTCTATAATTTTTGATCAAAATTCCTACTGCTAGAATAGTGTACATTTTACAATTCTTCGATGTTTCTGTAACATCTCTAAAGAAATATACAAATATAACTTCCAAAACAATTACGTTTGAAATTGCACAGTATTTAACACGTTAAAATATATCTTCAGAACATGTTCTTAAAATCAGTTATCAAGCTTCTTTCATTAAATACTATGCAGGTAAAGATTAATTATTTTTTCCAAAAAAGGATTAGAAGTTACATTCCTTTAGTTTTATTAGAAGACTAAGAAGTTTAAAAGGATTCAGAACAGTGTAATGTGTTATGAAACTGATAATTAAATAGTTAAATTATGAATAAATTTATAATAAATGGACTGCAAACGATACTGAAGAAGATTACTATGTAGCTCCAATATATAAGGAAAGTTGTACACGTAAGTTAGAGAACCCATTTGTTATTAAAAATGAATATTATACATAATGTATTATAATTGATCTAACAGATGATAATAATCAACACTGACGTATCTATTCGAAGACATTTTCGCTTATAAAACAATTTAAAGAATGTTACAATGTACATTAAAATTCAGATTCAATGAACCAGAGAGAACGCGACTCACATCTATTACAGAACCTCCTTTTCATTGTTCTTGAATAATCAGTTCTTGTTAGCTTGAATATCTCTTGTCTCCTTCGTGTTTGGTCTGAATTTGGTTGGGTTCTAATTCCTTTCGTTTTACATTAAAATGTTCTTCTGTCATTATTGTAACTATAAACTATCAGTATTTCTTATACATAAATAATATTTATATCAATTAATTACTGAACACTGTATACCTTAAGTTAAATAATTATATACCACTAAAATGAAAGAGTTAAGTCTCTTTAAAGAAATTATATAAACTGTGAAAATTAAATTTGTTTGGATGTTTTATAATCGCTTATCGATACTTAAAACATAAAACTAAAAAAGAAACAGAATTATTAGAATTAATTTCACATATTAAAAAGAGTAATACTAAGTTTTCTAAGAGCATTCTTCATTTATTAAAAAATATGAACAGTTGCTATTCCAAAAGCACAGGTGTACAAAGCCTAAGTTCACATTTTTCTTTTGAACATTAAATTCATATAAATTGGTTTTTATATAACTAAAAAACATTGTATAACATTGTATACAGAATCTTCATGATTAAATATTCTAAAAACTGCTTACCGGCTCTAACTCGTACATCTCTACTGCCCAGAATCCCAGCACTGTTCATAGCAACACATCGGTAGACCGCAGTGTGAACATCTTTGCGGAAGTCTTCTTGTGAAAATGGTGGGAAGTCCAAAGATCCATCCCATCTTACATGTCGAAGACCAGGTACATTGACGACGACGGTGCCATCCTCAGTTCTCCATGTAACAGTAGGACTGGGATGTCCAGCGGCAGAACATGGAATAATTGTTCCGTAGGTGTTCAAAAAGGTCACATCATTGGGTGGCTCATTCACGAAGGTTGGGCCTTTGATGGCATCAGAAGATGGATATTCAGCTGAAAGGAGTCACATTTTCATTGTAATATTATTTTAGTTCTTATTATTTGTACGAAAAAATATTGAAATTAAAAATAAAATTTTTAAGCAAAAAAAAAAAAAAAAAAAAAAAAAAAAAAACATTCGTTACAAAAATGGATTGAGTATAACTAAGCAACTACTTTAAAAAACAGATTACCAAACTAATGATAATCTTAAAAACGCCTCATAAATGTACAATTAATTTATAAAATAATAAGAAGAACAATATTGTTTCATATTTAGAATTCAAAATTTCCCCCATTTACGCTTATTGTAGATTAGAAGGTCATGAATCAAATTATATATGCAGTTATATACCTTATCAGTTACTCCTAACCCCTAAAACGTATATTCATGCGTAATATCAAAAATAACTCATTTATTTTAAAATCCTTGTTCTCCATCAGCGATTTATCAAAGTAATAATCTGAGCACTCTTAAAACGTATTCTACGGAAGATTTAATTGTAATAAAAAGAAGTTATACAAGTTCATGAATCATCGTAATGTATATACGATGGAAAATTCTTCCCCCCCCCCTTTTTTTTTTTTACAGAAGCTGATGTTTTACACATAAAGTCATGTTTTACTGACATTAGGGTAGATTCTGATTAAAAATAAAAATAAAAATCTAAAATATGAAAGAAACCAAATAATTATAAAGTATCACTCTACAACGGTTGAATAAGCTCTTACTTATTCCATTATAAATAGTAACATTTATTCCACTCCAAAAATATTGTTGAGTTTTTCATTTGTTCGAACAGGGATATTCATTTCAGTGTTTTTCTTAGTAGAAAGGTTTATTCATTTTTAAGATTAAGTATTATTATATAATGTATAAGAAATACTAGTTTTGATATTGCCTTGAAAATATAATTCCTTCTACTGAAGAAAAAACAAACGAATTTTTATTTTTGAAAAAGTATACGCAAATTGTTCAGAATTTGAACTATGATTAAAACTTTTAATTAATTATATTTTACATATTGCATGTAATAATTGCAAATTTATTCGAAAGAATTCATTATATCTTCCTAAATGATTGATGTGTTTCAAGGGAAAATATGAAAATAGTCTCCTTAATCAACATTTTTATTAAATGATCTTCACCTTTTAAATTTAATTTTTATTTACTTACATGTTCAGCAATATTCATTTAAATATGAAGGAAACATAATTATTAATTAAATAACGGTGTCTCTGCCAGAAGTTATGAAATAAAAACAATACGTTTAACTTGTGTGAGAATCTACAGTCATGTAAATACAAAAACATACAGATGTCAATATATATATATATATAGTAAAATTGTATATTATAACAATATATATTAATATTGTATATAATCTAAGATGTAAAAGTGTCATAATCAAATATGAAATAAAAAAAACAAAGAAAACTATAAATTTCCTTAATTATTCAGGTTTAAATAATAATTTCATTTATCAGCCAATGAAGTATAGGAAAAAGTAAATCTAAGGCAAAAAATTATGTTTTGAAAATTTGAATCAATTTAGAAAACAAAGAATCCACACAAGGGAAAATAAACAAGTTAATAATTTATATCTCAGGCTCTGGTTTGATAATACGAGGTTAAACATGTTTTAATGGATCCTACCATCCCACTCAGCAATTACTTTTTAATAAATATAACTTTATACCTTATAATAAATTATATCTATAGTTATAAACTTTATACCTTATAATAAATTATATCTATAGTTATAACTTTATACCTTATAATAAATTATATCAATAGTTATAACTTCATACCTTATAATAAATTATATCTATAATTATAACTTTATACCTTATAATAAATTATATCTGTAATTTTAACTTTATTCCTTATAATAAACATTATCTATAATTTAATACCTACTTATGTTTTCTTAGCTTCGTTAATATTATTATTATTCTTTGGAATTGCATTGAAATAAGAAAGATAAATTATTTTTAACATCTACGTTATAATTTTCTTCAAAAATAATAAGAGCATATACATACCTAAATAAGATAAAATAATCATTATTTATATAGTTTTTTTCATCAGAATATAAACAGATATTAGCAAAGCTATAGCTAGATGTTCCATCTCGGGGTATGCATTTAATTTTTTTATATATATTGTATCATTTAACTAAATATAATTGTCTTCAAAAAACTACCAAAACTGAAAAGGAAACAGTTAAATACTTCCTACAAAATAAGTTAATAAATAAAATAATTCTTAGAAATAACAAGAAATACCCGTACCAAATTATTTCTACTTTAAACTTCAAATGTTTGGTATATATCTCACCATTGCTTCCTAATTACATCATGGTAATTTGTACAAAGGTATAAATTTTGTAACGAGGGTTTTTATAGTAAAAAATGACATTGTAGAAGTCTCGAAACTAAATAAAACTCTGTGACATTCAAATGAACTGGAAACTTATAAATTGTAATTAATTTAAATTATATCCGAAGTAAGATTTCTTTTAAATCCTTAGCCACCAAATAAACACAATAGTATTTGATAAAAGGAAGTTAGGTTTCTACTAGTCTAGCAGACAGTTCAATTGAATTTTGAAATAAGTGTAAAATGGTGTACTGTTTAACAGAAAATAGCTTAATAATAAAAAGTGTTTTTTTCAATTACAAAATTTTCTGCTCTTACCATTTTTACGATCAATAATTTGAATTTGATATTTATAAATTTTTACACTTCTCTTTTTTTGTTTAAATAATTCTTTTTTTGAAATCTATAATTTTTATTGAAATTTTTACTCTTCGTTTAGTATGTTGATTGTTTGATATTAGGCGATAAAGAGCAACAAAGGTTATCTTCCTTTTACATTAATATGTCTTTCAAATATATATTTTTAAGGTAATGTTTATAATAAGCTTTTATTCTCTATTATAACTGGTTAAATGTTGTTCCATTGATTTAGTTGGTTGATTTTTTATAAATGTTATACATAAAAGCAACACAAAGTCTGATGGTAAAGGGTCTTGTAATTTTGAATCCTGGTCAAGTGACGTGGATAACACCTGAGCTGATCCGCACTCTTGTAACTTTGACACCATCTGAACACTTGGACTGATGAATAAAACGTACATCAGTCTCACTTCATAATGAGTCTTTGGTGGCATTTACATTCGAGCCTTCATACAACTGAAAACACGTCAGTCATAAGCTTGAATCATTTTAACAGCGACTGTAATCGAATGGTAATGGTCGCATATATATATTTATATATATATATATATATATACTGAAAATTTATGAAAGAATAATTTAAAATATTTAAAAAGACAAAAATCCAGAAAAAAATGTATATGAAAAATATATAAATAATAAATAATATATATAATATATATATAAACCTTATATACACACACATATATATATACATATACATATATATATGTATATATATATATATATATATATATATATATATATATATATATATATGTATATAAGGTTTAATTTATTTTCATAACTTTTTTTTTCTATTATAAGTGATCTTTATGGTACAAAAAAATGTATTATTTCATAATAAAGAGAAATTAAATTTTCTTTTTTTTATATATAATATAAGATTTTCAGATAAATTTTCAGATCCCGACGATGTTAAATAATTTTAAGTTTTAAAAGCGTAAAAGTAATTTAATTTAACTTTGCTATTTTTTTAAAGCCTTAGGCAAAATATTTTTAATCAGTTTTGTATTTCTTTGTTGACTCTGAAACAATTTATTATGCATTAGAAAGTCATATGTTAATACTAACGTGCAATTAATCACAACTATTATTTTTTTATTATTCGAGTGCGTAAAATATTAAAGTCGTTCTAGTAAATATTTCACAATATGCCAATTTCTTTGAAAGTTATAAATTACTTAAATTATAATTTACTTAATTATTTAAAAACATACTAGTGTCCAAAATTTAAGCATAATTGGTTGTTATTTGAATAATAAAAGGAATTTAAGTCCGAATGCCTAGAATTATGATATGCTAGTGTAAAACGTTTAAAAAATAAGAAAAGACTTATTATATAACGAAAATTTTTGAATGAAAATTGGATATGTGAGAGCAATGTAAACTTTAGAAATGAAATTTAATGTGAAAAAATGAAATTTAAAAGTGGTGTTGCAATTTAATAAAGTCTGAAGTCATTCTTGACAGCTAGGCACGCTAAACAAGGATTTCCTATGTTAGTTATGACGTTGTGGATTAGTTGTGAACTTACAATGTTCCAAATATCACAAATAGCTCTTTTCAATTTTTTAAAAGCAGTTTAGAAGGGGTGGATCGGCTACATATTGTCTCTTGACAGCATATCTCAAACTCATTCCTTAGGATTCGGACCAGGTGAATTAGCAAACAACGGTATGTTTTGGATACTTTCTGTTTCAAAGAAGTCGTCGATCATACTCGCATGGTGATAAAGGTTGTTATCATGCATAAATATGAAGTCAGGACCGACAGTACTTCGAAACAGGTGAACATAAAGCTCAATATAACTTGATGTCTTTATATTTTATCATTCACAGATCCCGTATCGAAAATAACTGCCCCTACCTTCATGATGCCTGCCTCCACCGTGGATTCTTTTAACGGAAAGCGATGTTTCTTCGTGATGTTTCCCTATGAAAATGAGTCTCATGCTCTTGCTATATTATTAGCGGACCAAGATCATTGTCCCGACTAGCGTGAGAATAGCGTCTAGAGTCACTGACCATCACATTGGCCTCATCGTCTCAAATTCCATTTTGAATGAGACATTTAAGCGCAGTTGTGGGAGAAATCCAATCTGCTAGTCGTCTGAAATAGAGACGAAAATTATTGAGTAATCTATATTCATTGTATCACTGCCACTAAGCTGTTATGATGTTTATTGCCAAATATTAGTTTTGGAGAATGATTGGACTCTTGACCGAACTGGTATTGGTCGTTGATAAGAAATTCTCGCATATTGAAAATTCTTTCTCAGTCTTGAGATCATACACTGAGGCAGATTCAATATTCTAGATCTTTTGGTTTGTGATCGTCTGTACTCGTATTAGAGCATACCAAAGTTTCTTCCTTTCGGAAACGTACCCAGTTGCTTATTGTTTACAATGCTTTTTCGCACATGAATTGTTTTTCTGAACAGCTTTCTGAACTGCTATTCGAATTGTTATCCGAAATACTAACTACATCTGAACTGCTTATCCCGAGTTAGCCTGTTTAGTTCCGACGCGCAAGCGTGGCTTGCGCATGAAGATGTCGATCGAAATGTTTTCCATGAAGATTAAGTTTCCCGTTCTAATGATGATTCTTCAAATACCATTTTTAGCAAATTCACCAATATTTAGTGACAATTTTTCTTTTTTTATGCATTATTCTGAACATTTGGATATCAGTACATTTAATAATTTAAATACAATATTACATTTGATTTTGTAATATATATATATATATATATATATATATATATATATATATATATATATATCCTAGGAAATAGACAAATGATAATTAATTAATTAGAACATTATAATGTATTTAATATTAATTTTTTTGAACAATTTAAGTTCTACGTACTGGTCCCTGTTATTAATACAAAGAGAAGCACAAATTTGATTTCTTTGAAATTCTGTTTAGTGTAAGAAATTTCATTTTAAAAATTGATAATAATTCTTTGAAACAACTTGAAAAACAGATTATTGGGATTACATGATATAGTAAGATGACAACTAAGCAATATTTGTTAAAGGCATGGAGACATTTCCATGATTACATCTAATTTTGATATTCTGATAAGATAATTAATGAAAAGATGTAGTAAATATATTATATTCTCTTTACATTACTATAATATTAATATGTTATAATTCTCTTCATTAAAATAAAAATGTAAATATATAAATAGAAGTTTTATTCATTACATAAAATCTTTTAAAACTATTCTTCATTGGACGTACACTGATATAGTGTTGGCTATGTTTTCAAATAGTAAGTGTGATCTAAGTATTGTTAAATTCAAAATATCTAAGTATTACTGCAAAGATCTGACTCTATATGAGCTTGAGATAATAAATATACCAGTTACTAATAAGAAAAATCTCTCTCTCCAAGAATATCAAATATCTAAAATGTATGCAAAATTATTTGAGTGAATTAAAATCGTACAGGTTAATCATGATCTTTATTTGAAGAGATGGTAAAATAATGATTATACTCATCATCTTTAAAGGATTTGATGAAGCCTTCATTATTACATAACACGACATTGCGATCAATTCAGAGGAATCTAAGATAAAAGGAAGAGAAAATGATACTTTCTACTCGCTTCATTAAACAAATTGTATAAACTCATTGGGAAGTTACATTAAGTGGTGGGTGTGATGTGCTGAATGGATATATATATATGTTATCATAGGACTTACTTTTTTTTCTTTTTCGTGATCTAGAGTTATTTTGATTAGTATTAGTTGCAGATATATTATTACTTAATATATATTTTATTATATATATTTTAAATCTATTTCCTTTTTTTTTAAAAATTTGAGAATAATATTGCTGTTTTTAGTTATTGTGAATTCGCAATAGTAATTTTCATAATGTTTTCATTAATGCGGAACTTTCTTGAAATTTTAAGATGTATTAGGAGAAAGTTGGTAGCATAGAACATTTTTAACTCCACAATTCAGTCCTCAGTCTAAATGTGCGTGTTTTATTTTAATGGGTATTCAAATTATTCATTTAATTTCAAATTTGATTTCAATTTTTATTAATTTATTTTCCATAGTTCTATAAATATTTTCAATTGTTGATTTGGGATTTTAATGGTTCTCTTATTTTATGTGTTTTTAATAATTTTATTGCGCTTTTATACATACAAACATACATATATATAAGTATATATATATATATATATATATATCATAACAATGTATAATTCAGTAGATACACAAAATGCAACTAGTGGGGATGGTGCTGGAAAGTCTATGCCATAGTTTACCATTGAAATGCAGACAATGACACATAATGCTTGCTCTAATTCTTACATATTTCCATTTGACCCGGATAATGGAATGGGTATTAATTCCTTGTTCCACTATTTTGACTGTTTTTGTCTGGGAGCAAATAAAGAAAACAAGTGGAAAGTAAAACATATTAGCTGATATTTAAAGAGAATTTCTGTTCATGAATATGTTAATAATAACTTAGGGTTACTAAATGGGAAGAAGTATGTGAAATGTCTTACAAAAAAAATCTTCAAATGTAAACGTACCATTTTTATCGACTTCTCGAAGCTTGATGCAAGTATTTGTAAATTCTTAGACGAGTACAATAAAGCGAAAGTCAATGTAGTACAAGAATTAAAATTTGATGAAAAATTCATTCTGGAAACATTAACTGTCTTTTCTTAATGAGATTAGGAAAACTGTATTAATTAATCATCTTACCTATTTAACTTATTAGCTTATTGCAGTTAGTAAGATTGCAAAGTTAGAAATGAAGAATTTACCAAAACACACGAGGAAACAGGCGGTAAGACCTCCTTTACCTTCTACCTATCATCCTACGAACAAGCAAACAACCAAGACAAAAGTTGGGTGGTAATTATGCTGTAAGTCTCAGAAACTCCCACCCTCCAAAAACTCCTTATGAAAGTTCATTAATCCATCTCCGACCTTTCCAGTTGTGCACTAATAAAAGTGTAATGAATGTTCATAATTCGAAAAATACTTGTAGGCTTAGAAATCAACCAAGAAATCAAGTAACCAATCCTAATTATACTGAAATCCAACACGTGACTCATAATGAAAATCCTAACATATGATTATTGCAGGTATCAGGATACTTAAGCACTAGAAAGCTGGTAAACAATAATCGATTACGACATGCTTTTAAATCATTGGTACATTATAGAATACAGGTGTCAACAATATCGAAAATATCTCTGGATTCTGTTAAACAATACAGGCTTAAGACACAGAGAGTTATCAAATGAAGACTTCATCATACTACAAATTTCTGAAGTTTGTCTCATACGACAAACTTCAGAAACAACACAATGAAATAAAATATGTCATTTAAATATAAAAGTTGGTGAAATATTTCAAACTATCAAATTGTATGTTATCAACACTGGTTCTCCACATATTTTTATAGGGTTAAGTGAGAGTAGATTGTTTCACTTATAAATAGACTGGGTATATATGGCCATAATTCAAAATATTAAGAAAACTAGAATCACAATTAATCAATACTGTAACACATACACACACATTAATTTACATGTAAATTCCCACTTAAATGTTAAGGAGAACAAATGTAAAGATTATATATCTAACTCCAGTGAAAATAAAAGTAATGTAAATAAGGTTACAAATGACATTATTAAGTATGATCATTTCTTTTCTAAAGAGAAAATAGATGTGGGAGGCATTAACATATAGCCTACACGTATTGTATAGAGTTCAAATCTACCTGATTCATGAAGAGCATATAGAACTCCTCTACATCTAATGAATTAGAAACTAAAAAAATAAATAAATTAAGGAGTTATTGCAAGCTGGCATAATTTGTGAAAATAATATCCCTTATTCCGCCTCTGTAACTTTAGCTTATAAAAATCTGAGAACAAAAAATATGTGGGTATGTATTGATTTAAGGTGTTTAAATTCATTTTATAAAACTGATGCAGATATTTTATCCAGAATTGATAGTTTACTAGATAAGTAAAGAAAGGCAAAAACATTTTCAACATTTCACTTGACTTCAAGGTATTGGCACTTTCAAATTCATGATGATAACACTGAAAAACTAGTTTTTGAAACGCCTTTTGGTTTATTTGAATGGTTAAAATAAGTGTTTGGACTAAAAATGGCCCTGAATTATTTAAAATAACCAATCGAAAAATTATAGATAAATATATAGTTGATTTACTTTGATGGTTTGATAGTCTTCTCTTTTGAAGAAGCTAATGTTAAGTACTTACAAAAGTATTTGAAATTCCTGAAAAAAAAACATTAATTTTTAAAAAAAATCAAAATGAACTTTGCTCAAAATGAAATTAAATTTTTGGGTTATGAAATAAAATCTGGACAGATCACTCCAGGAAACCCATGTATTGAAAATATAAGAAAAATTAAAACCTCTATAAAATTTAATATCTCTATCAATTTACTTCCTGTCGCATATTATTATAGAAGTTAAAAACCTTATAAAAATCATTATGCAGTAACAGAACTCGAAGGTTTGGCAATTGCTTATTCATTAGATAAATATTTCTATTTTTAAATAGACAAAAACTTGCAGTTCATCCAGAACATGCAGTATTGTTTGGCGTAAAAATATTAAACATTTAGAGTTCGATTATTTCGATGATCTTTAAAGCATGTTTGATTTTGAATTTAAATATCAAAAAGGGACAATTAATATTGAAGCTGATATGCTATTGAGACACCCTGTTTCACACTTCATGAAGATACAGATCTTTATTAGATATTGAAGAAATCAAAACTCATCAGAAAGATGAAAATGTGTATAATAATAAATATGAGATAACTAATGATGTTATTATTTTGAAAAAAAAATTGTATAAAATTGATGTGACTATGTCATTAAGGTTAAAAGTATTGAAAATTACTCATAAAAAATTTGACCATCCTGGAGTTCAAAAAAGGCTTATTTTAATTATATTTTTTTATTACTGGTCTGGTATTATTCTAGATGAAAAATAATTTGTTCAAAATTGTGCCAATAAATGTGAAAAAGAAATAAAAAAAAGATGTTGATTGTTATAAGTTTTCCCTCGAAGAAATAACTATTTGAATTATTTTAGTTAACTCAGTTGGTGGATTTGACTATTACAACTCCACATAAAATTTCTTATTGTAATTGACCATGCCACCAGATACGTTTGTGCATTTGATACAAAGACTAAGACTACTGAAACGTACGCTAATTGTTAACAACAAATATTCCAAATTAAAACTTCTCAAAAGTTGTTAAGTGATAGATACGGCTATTTTTACTACTTCAAAATTTAAAAGATTTCTGAGAAATTATAACATTAAGCATTTAAAACCACCTCTCTTCATCTTCAGACTAATAGAAAGATAGAAAGTGTAAATCAGTCTTTAGTTTCTAGATTAAGATATAAAGTAAATACCACTGATGCTGCTTCCAAAATACCTTGGTCTAAGATTCTAATTGATATATATAATTATATTACTTATTTCTCTACTAAATTTTCTCCTGAATATTTTAAGTTAGTACGTTACCTTTTAAATCACTTTTAGAACAAGATTTCTATTATTTTCCAGTTAAAGTGGCAAGTAAATTAGTATAAGAGACAAATACTGAAAATCATAAGAAAATAAAATCTACTATGATGTAAGATTGGTTGATGCAAAATTTAAAACAAGAGACACTGTAATTTTTGAAGAATTTAATTATATAACCACACGTATAAATTATGTACTTAATTAAATTGTCCTTACAAAATTTTAACTAGATATTCTGATGTAACTTATGAAACTGACAGACCAAATTAAAAATGCTAACTGAATTGTCCATTAATCCAGCTTACGAGTATATTTTTCAAGTCAAACTATTCACAGCTACTCAATAACAAGATTGCACGTTTTTTATGGACTGGATCAAAACTGCTATCATTATTAGATATGTCAGATAAGTTTACCAAAATTGTCGACTTTGATTCAAATAAAGAATTTCGTTCGGTACTAAGGCCTCTGTCGATTTTTTTTGTCGTTACAAAGTCTGTATGGTTTCTCAGGTTGCTTATATAATTCTAGATATCCTGTTGCACAAAGCTTAAATTACGTTGACATTTTAATGCACGCTCTATGTTAGGGTCATCAGTAAGAAAATGGTGTTCCATATTTGTAGCAAATTTCAAGTCCTCCAGAATTAAATCAGCTGTTAATAACTGAACTTCATTTTCGACTTGGACATTATCGATTTCTTTATTATCATAAACTCTCGTAATTTTGATCAAATCGTCCTCAACCAAAGGACTCTCTGTAATCAATTTTTTGATGTCAGCCGTTTGCATGTTGTTAAAACTTTCGCCACCATTTGATAGATTTATAATTTCAGAACACACAGCTGTTTTTTGTACTACGAAACTTCTATTTTTGACTTATGCTAGCAAACCTTTTCTCCAAAAAGAATTAATGTCTATTAACGTAACTGTTTGATGGAAAAAGGAGCGTGTGCAATACAATCCGTAATCGTAAATTTTCTCCATGATTCCACAACAATAACATTCCTTTTTTCCATAGAATCTAAAATATATTTAAACGTCGAATGCGTCACAAACACATGTGTGGGCATAAACCAACCGTTTTCTGATTAAACTGCCAAAATTAGAATTATTTTTTTTTTTTGAATTCGTGCTAAAACAATAAATTCATGCAAAAAACTATTTTTTTGAAGAGTGTTATTTCAAAATTGTGTAAACGAATGTCGGGTGTATTCCATGTTTGTAGTTTTATCACACACTGTGTTTTGTATTTGAAGAAATACGATTTTTAATTTTAAGTTTTTTTTTTTATATAATTTTTCATTTTTGTGATTTTAGGTTTTGATTCTTAAATCTATATTTTGAGCCTTTTGAGTGTGTGTTTTTTTTAATTTCATTTTTAAATTTTACTTTCCAGATTTTCTTAAAATTAATATTTTTGGTTTTATAACCATTTTAATAAGATATTATGTAAACAATAAACAGAACTGTAGCTACAGAATAACCCAACTTCACTGTCTAAACTCTGTAACAAAATATATTATTTTTCTATTTTCAGTCCATTTAAAAAAATACAGTTCTTTTAATATTTTCAAACAAAATGGATTTTAAATTTCCTGATTTTTGGTTAATTTTATGTACTTTATTTGAACCTCTCTATTATATATATATATAAATATATATATATATATGTGTGTGTTTATATGCACTGAGAGCCATTAAAATGGAAACACTAGGAAGGAATGATGAAAGGAAGAAGAGGAAAGGATATGCAAATGATTCGTATTTCAGCGAATTTAGTCTACTCAGGAGGGAGAAATGACATCTGAAGTATTGCATAAAAGAAAAGTTGTGTAGTGGATTTCTCATTCGGAAAGCACAGAATATCGTGTTATGCCTGGAATAGGAAGAAGAACTGCTTACCAAAAAGTATAGGAATTCGATGTAGGAAGGATCGTTGCCCATAGAGAGTGAGAATTATTGTTTCGCGATATTGCCCTTCACATTGTTTGAAATCCAACCAATTTCATGCGAATATGGAATCAATGGTTCGCAGAGGCTCCTACAGAATGACATGCAGGAATTCCAAGCTCTCCTATAACAAGCGCACGAGAAGACAGACGTATTGTGAGGTCGGCCTTGCTAAACCGTACAACCATTTCATGTATCATAATTCATGAAATGAGCAAAACTGTAACACGCCCAGTATCAGCTTGTATAAAAAGCTTGCTGAAGCGTAGACTGTCAATACTGCGACCATTACTTCGAGTCACTTGACAATGTAACATAAATAGAGATGGCGACTATGGTGCACCAAACGACAAAACTGGATACAGGGGTTTCACAATGTCCGCTTTTCAGACGAGTCTCAGGTCTGCTTGCAGTATTCTAATAGTCTAATTCGTGTCTGGAGTGTCCAAGAAGATCGCTCATCGCCAGCTTGGATTCGATATCGGTCTCTAGTGTGCTTGTCTAGGCAGCTATTAGGTACACTACACGTTTATCTCTAATTCTGTTCGACGTTAAATTACCATTTAACGTCGGTACATTTTGGAGATCTTAAGTCCAGTGGTTGTACTCTATCGTTAATGTCTGCCAAATGCCATTTTCAAACAAGATAACGCAAGACCACTTGTTGCACATCGTGTTCTGACCTTCTTTGATACACAGGATATTCGATTGTTTCACTGACATGCACGGTCTCCAGACCTCTCACCCATTGAAAACATTTGGTCATGTGTTACTGAGAAATTGACCAGTCGCCCCTCTAAGTTATTACGATTTAATGAATTGGGGTACAGGCTTATAGGAGAATGGAATAAGTTGCCAGTTTCTGTCATTCAAGCCTAATTCAACTTCTTGCCTAACCCAGTAAGAGCCGTTTTAGCTGCAATGGGTGGCAGATGTTTCTAATAAACACCCTTTTAAACCTCCAAGCTGCAGCAAATTTTATCATTTTATCTTAATATCATAAGGTTTACATCGAATCTATATTCACTTTGAAAAAACATAAAAGGAAAATTCCCTATCTCTACCTGACATTTTTAAAAAAAAAAATTTCAACCACTTCTTTAACTAAGCTTTTTCACTCCCCTTAAAGTAGAGCATAGCCGTTTCCTTCAGATGGGAAATAAATATGTGTATTATTGTTATCGCCTTAACTAGTGTTATATTTTTACATTTGACTTGGAAATTAGGATATGTATAAATGCTACTCGTTCAATTCACTCTAATGTTCATTACCTTGAAAACTTAAGAGTCTCAATATTTATTCAATTGTTTTCGTGTTAAAAAATATTTTAAACTTCTTAAATTGAACAATTTTCTGTGGATATAGTAATGTATTGTTTGCTTAGTGTTATATTACCTGTATTAAAATATATATCGTTAATTAGATGCTGAAATATTCTTGTTTTAACTTAAATACTTATATTCGTAACTTTGAACAATATTATTAATATAATTCAAAATTACACTTTAAGCATATGGCTATATTGGGACGAAAAAAGTTATGATTTAGTCTTTTGAAAAAAATTGGACATTAACTAGAAAGAGATGATACAACAAAATCTAAGACTAAGTCTGGTATTGATCATAATGTTGTCATAAAGTGTTCACAATCTGACATGAAGACGAAAAATTTGTATCATCCATTTTAAAAACACAAACTAATCACACACGCTTGTTTGACGATATCATTTCTGAATAAGTTTTATTTTTTAGAAAATATACTTGGCATACATAAAAATCGTGAATAAAATATTTCTCAAAAAAAAATATACCTGAGATTCAAATGAAATTTTAAGCAAAGATTTTAAACTAAACAATAAAATTACCTTTTTTTAAGTACATTACATAACTAAATACTATTTAAAATAGCTATGTAAATTAACACACTCAGAAATATATATATATATATATATATATAATTTAAAATTATAGTTCTACCTTCTTTAAAACAAGGAAATAAATTTTTTAACAAAACATCCTTACGAGTATGTGTTCAGAATTGCTTAAATATTTTTAAAGCAAAAATTTGAAACTGAAGTTCCATCTCAGGTATCTTCAACGTCACTTCTCTTCACGAAGATGCAAAATTACGATTTCCTTTATCAAAATCCCTCAAGTTGCTCCTGAATGGGGATGTTAATAAGCAATCGATCAATCTTAATTAAAAAAAAATTCTCCATTAATTTTGGACTGTGCTTACTTGAAGATTATTATTTTTATCATAGTAGTCTAAATTGTGAAAAAGATAACTGAAGATATACACTAATCAAAAAGAAAAAAAATGTTATATTTCTGTTTTTATCTCTGTATCGAAAATGTAGTTAAAAATATCTATAAATAAAATATGTGATATTTACGCAGTTTTTTGCATAATCACCTGACTAAGGTTACGGTTCATTCTTTGAAATATCTTCAAATTACACATATAGAAACTTATTGAGAAAACATTTCGTATAACATTTCAATAACGTTTCCTTTAAAGTTAATAATAGTTACTAAGGAAAAATCGAATTTCTAACCTCTAGGATATTTTAACAAAGCCAATTCTGAATCAGAAAAGGAGATATGCAGTAATGAGAAAATTGGTATCTCTCTCGGTAATTCTCCGATGAACTCATCTGTGTGAGTTGTCCTCTCGACACTTCCAATAATTCATAATTTAAAAGTTACTGCAATAATTTCGCCTCAGATTCATATGGTGAGAAATCTCAAGAATAAGGAATAGTAGAAGAGTTATGTACAAAATGTTTAGTTGGAAAACAAATTTACATAAAATAACCATTTTCAATTTGTCCCATTTTAAATGGAAAAATGCAATCTTTTAGTGCAAGCCAGATGTTTTTTCCATATTACAAGAATTCTTTCGCATTCTTTCTATAATTAAATCTAGAAATTTCTGTCATCCATTATATATTAAGAGCCTTTAGTGGTATCTATAGAAATGTTCATGCGATTAATAATTGTATGATGAAATGTGTTTGAAAAAATATCCTGTTGATTAGAAATTTCATACATATATATATATATATATATATATATATATATGTGTGTGTGTGTGTGTGTGTGTGTGCTTGCGTGCGTACTTGTAGGGAACAAATTTGGGAAGATTGGTGATGATAACTTAATACAGGTACCCCTTTAGATTTAAAGTAAAGGTAGTGTAGTTGTGTACCGTTTTGTGTATTTCATAAAAAATACAAGGGTCATGTCGAGAAATAGTGACGACTTCTGTTTGATGTGTTAAAATCTCAAATTTCATTGAGCGATTTAAATTCTGAAGAAGTATTTTTTTATCGACATAGGTAGTAACGTTTCCTGTTATTCTCAGTCATTTCTGACTAATGAAAACAGAAAAAAATATTCTTTTTTTCTGTATTTCCTTAGTTGTTAAAAAATTCCATTTTTCAGTAAGAAACTGTTGTCATCTGATTTCAAATGTTCTTACATTGATGCAGTTGTATCGAAACGCATTATTGACACATTGTTTTCCTGACTTGAACTTCCAATTGGCGACTTATGAAGGATTATAGGCCTCGAATCATGCTACTCTACCCGATTGATATCCTATTCCACATATTCAGGATTGTATGTGTATACTACGGAAAAATAGAAAGTTTTCTTAAATAGATTTAATGCGTGCATTCACTACTTAAGATATACCGAAAACAGCTATGACTTCACAGAAGTATATAAAAGAGATTTTACTAGGACTCGATTATTTATTCCCTTATCTTGATGACATCATATACACCAGTGAAAATTAAGTTGAGAGTAAAACAAAACAAAAAAATAAGTCAATTCCTACTTAGGTCAACAAAGAAATTTTTTATTTCATTTACTTTTTATTAAATAATTACAACTAATATAAATATGTATATACATATGAAAAAATCACAATATTAAGTGGCAAAATTAATTCATCGGGTAAATTAAATAGTTGGAATGCAGTTTAGCCCAATTACCTTTGGCGACAGGAATTATTTGGCGGTATTTTGCCAAATGTGGCTACCCTCTTCCGCTTCGCGCACTTAACGTTAAGCCAAAAAGAATCGCCAAGTTTGGCAATTTTTGAAATCGCGCCAAGTGGTCGGGCAAAACTACATTTTTACTAATTATATTTAAATTATATTTGAAAAAAATATATTAACATCAAGTCCATCATCATCCATTACAAGTTTAAAAAAATGTATTTGAACTTTAGAGGATGAATAAAAAGTATTTTATTAGCGATTGAAAATTTGAACAAGATATATATAGGGAGATTGTGAACTAATAGTAGGAATTTAAAAAAGCATTTGCAGGAAATTTTCACACAATTTAAGAACCACGATATTACATTAAATGAGTCTATAGAATTCCATGAAAACATGAAAATTTTTCTTGGCATAAAATTAATAGTAGGTGATGTACACCAAATCGGGATAAGGTTAAGACGATTAGCGAATTACTCCTTATTCGGACATTGTACATTATCTTAGGTTTATTTCCAACATTGTTACTACTTTGATGCCGTTAAATAGACTGCTAGGTGATGCAAAGAATTAGGATAAGAAGGAATTTCAGTACAATATTGAACGGTAATACAACACTTTTCTGTCATCCTTTCTTTGATGTAAAATTATAAGTATGTGTATATGTAATATGTACATACACATATATAAATATATAAACATCGTTTCAAGCAAAACTAAAATTCCATTTCATATTTTTCACAAAATTCATTTAAACTCCATAAACTTCAAAGAAATGGTAACAACAAAGAAAATCAATTAAAAGGGAGGTAAGTATTTATTGGAGACCAAACGAATAAAAGTTTTCTAAGAATAGTTTTATAGTGAAAGGCAGAATGATTGACTAGAACATAACATTGTCAGCTACCGTTTTCCAATTTCAATTTCCTCTCTCAAACCTCATAAATTGCCGTACAAGAAGGGAAAGAGCGTTCCTTATCCCCTCAAAAAAGATTTAAATCTGACAAACCCATTATGTCAATGGAGATAAAGAAAAACATTGGAGTTGGGCTGTTGCTGCTACGGAATGCCATCCAAAACCCAAGCACTCACATTTCGCGTTAATGCTTTCGTGAATGATTTATCATTATTCCGGGCTGGAAAAGACTAAAACCAGATAAAAAGCACCATCCTAGATTAAATAAAGATATCAGAATGATGAATTTTACGTCTTTTTCTTCTGTCTTGTCGTTTAAATGAATAGGTGCTATTTTTAAATGTCCTGCTTTATTACCATACTGTGTGACAAAGTGATTTAGCTTTTAAATTACGCATAAAAAGTTTTGGTTTTTTTTTGGATAAATAAGCAATTTTAATTACTTTGTTATGTAGTTTTTTAAAGAATCGAGATTGCGGGTAATGTTTATTTTTCTTCTTTGTTTATATTGGAAAAAATGTATAATTTTGAAGGTTCTGTTACAGAAGAGGGTGACACTCATTAATTTAAATTTTGGTTTTGTAAGAAAAATCTTCCTCTTAAATCTCATTTCAGCAAACGCTTTTCTTTAAAAATGCATATTTTTGCATTTTATTATTTATTTCAGGATCACATTAATAAAATGAATGTTAGATAGCTACTATTGAAAATTCATTAACTTTAAGTTAGTTTGTTTTAAAAAAAAACCTTAAAGAAATTACAAATTTAATAATTAAATACTAAGGATATCAAGTCAAATTAAATACTAGAGATACTCTAATATATCAGCACAAAGTACACTTGTTTTAATCTCATTAATTAATATCTAAATTATATGGTACTTTATTTCTTGCATTATTAAATTTGATTAGAACACAATATAATAAACATAATAAATATAAATTGCATCTTACAATTAATTATTAATATGACATGTGGTATATTAAAATGATAGTTATATATTGTTTCCGTTTAATTGTTGTTCTTTTTTTAACACAACATCTAGAAAAAACAAGAAGACTACTCTCGATGGACCTCGTAATTTTGAACCTCTGTCAAATGACGAGAACGACACCTGAACTAGGATCTCTACTCCAAACTTCCATTCAATTTTGATTTCAACTATAAGACTTAGAATCTTGAGAGATTCAACTTGTATTGTTTCTGCCACACAGCGACTCTTTGATGGACATATTTTTATTTTTTTATTTACCAAAGTCTATATATTTATCCTCATTTTAATTTAAACTGTAACTTTAATTGGATTTGTAAATTAATAATGTAGTAATATTGTTGAGTCTCAAATTCAATCAAATGCTAAATTTAAATCTAAAACCATTTAATCTTTTAATACAGACATGAATTTAAAATGATGAATATTTGACACGTTGTTTATTGACACAAATATGTCCCCATTTCTATTGCTATATACTATACAAGTATTTCACTTTGAAATAAAATATCACTATTTTATCAATACATATTTATTTTACTTTATTACTAGTTAATAAAATACTTATTTCAAAAACCTAACAATTTTGACATAATATATTGTAATATCTTGTAAGTCATATTTGTTGTTTTAAATTTACTTTAATGGTCAATGTGTTTAAATAACTGTAATTCTTATTTTTCCACGTAAAACCATGTCTCTAAATTAATATTGTGGGAAAAGTGAATATAACTATTTTTTGAAAATATTGATGAATGCATTTACATGCAACATAATTACAGTTTTTTTTATGCATAATTTCTCGTACAAAAATTAATTAACATTATTACTCTATAGATAGAATCCAATACAATAAAAATATCATTCTTTCCAATAGTCTTATACACATCGAACCGCATCAGCCTTAATGCTATTTGAGGAAGCCGAAAATCTCAAACTTACATTTTTATTTGATTTATTCTTATAATTATTTTATTTAGTTAGTGGATTCAATTAACATTGACTATACTTCTTGTGATGAGGTATTAATGAGGGACCCATAAGTAATTACGAGTCCCTTTTAAATAAAGGATGTAAAAACTTCTATTCCTCTTTCTCCGAATATTTCCACTCTTCCCAAAAAAAGACTTTCAGTGAATTCCTCTTGTAATATTTCTTTTCAATTTCATTCAATGGTGTCTCTTGATAAAGTCAGAACTTAAGTCAATGATCTGCCAGTCACGAAACTTGGGACATTTCTAACGCACTATCGAAGCAAATTAATACTTCAAATGAATGACACTTGTGATTATGTCCATGACAATTGTGTAGAAATAAAAGAATACTATATTATCCATAACATCAAATAGGGCTACAAAATATTCAATTCGTATAATTTGGAATGTAAGACAGTTAGAAAACATTTCTGACATGTCTTCGTCAATTGAAAGCTCCTTATAATCACATTAAATGTCACCAATATCTTTCATATGGGAAACTGACGAGCTTTAATTCCAACCAAACAATTATTTCGGATTATCAATCAATTTTGCCAGTTAAAAATTTTATGATTATAGGATTGACCTTATTTCTGCTCTACATTTTAAAATACAGATAATACGCTCTTGTTTAGATGTGAAAGAGTCGAATCGTCTTTATTTATAGGTAACAGTTTCATAGAGCATTTTTCACTTTTACAAAAAGAAAAAAAAAGCAGATACCTTATAAGTTGTTTACCACCTTTTAAGGGCTTATCGCAAGGAGTATATTTCACTTTTAGGATTCAAGGAGAATGGCATTTAACTTTCTTTCTTATCAGACATTACATAAATGATCTATAAGGAAATTATACACTTCGTCGTCAATAATATTTCTGTAGAAATATCAAACAACAAAAAATGTTTATTTTGTCTTTAGACAAGACTTGCAGTAAGCAAAATAAATTCATATTCTCCGCAGTACTTCTCAGATTTTTAGAGATTACGTCCAAGGCTGACACAAAAAGTAACAGTTTTTTTACAACAGATGCATCGCTAAGGTAATTTGGAACTTTCTTTGTTACCATCTGTTAAATGATTCCAAAACAAATGTGAGACATTTATAAATTAGCTTTGATTGCAGCAGCGACGAGTTGTCATCGTCATTTCGCATCAGGAAATCACCCTAGAAGAGAGATTCACTATTACATGCCTAGACCCAAGTAACAATCAAAACAGTTGGTTGCATCCGGGAATCTGCTCCAAAGGAGGCGAATATGGTGGTGTTGGCAGAAAAGTTTTACCTTCGATTCTTTCGGAAGCGAAGAGCGTCTTACTCTTGGATTTATTTTTTAAAAAAAGGAAAATCGATCTAAGGAAAGTATTACAATTATTTTAACCATTTCCATTCCTGATTTCAAACGTGGGAACTTCTTAAATCTCCTTCCCATGTGCAAAGGAATACGAATCTATACTCTAATGATTTACATTTGGTACAAGTTAAGAAAATTAGAAAGGAATCAGTATGTAAACATATGATTTTTATTTAATGAATAACATTTTACTGATGCACTAATAGGAGAATATGAATAATGTCTTTGAATCCTCTTTTCCTGTAGCATATCACGCATTTTGTACCATTGACGAAATGTTGTCAATAGTACGTACGTACCAAGATTTTCTTAAAATGTAAAAAAAAAAATGGCTTTCCTTCTGAAATAATAAAAAAAGTTCAAACATGTATATTCCTCAAAAAATTGTCCCTTTCAAAACATAATATTTTAAGACTCTAATTTCAACTAACACTATTAAAAAGTATTGCTTTTAATAGAAGTCATTGAATAAATAAGAAAAAAAATTATATAAAATGATGATCTGCGTTTGGAACATGATAAGAAAATTAGAAGGAAATAAGTACATATAGATACGCTTTTTACTTAATTAACAACACATTACTGATACATTATAAAAAGAGTATGGCTTCTTTATCACAGCATTTCGTTTGTTTCTTATAAATCGAGTTAGAATATTGTAGCTTGATCCAAAGAATGATAATTAGAATCATAAATTGAATTAATGACATCTGATAAGCCTGATGAAGGATATTTAACTCTTAGTTTATTATCAATTAATAAACTAAAAGTCTTCTTTTTTAGATATATTCAACAAAAAATTAGTGAATTACTATGAATTGCATATAATGATATAATTGAAATTTATTTAAAAATCAAATTGCTATCAAAATAAACAAACTAAGAAAATTTTATATTCTTTTCTAATGTTGTACTGCTAAACAATGTTAGAATACCTAGTAAATAAATTAATATTTAGTAATTAGCTAATAAAATGGCTGTTTTATCAAAGGTATTTTAATTTCTGTTGAAAATAGGGTAAATTCCAATAAGTGTAAGCCTACTGAACGAAAAAAAACGGGCAAATTACTACGATTTATATTTAAAAAAAGGATATAAAGTGATATCCACAATCAATGTAAAAGATTCTTTAGAAAAAGTGTATTTCAAAATTGAAGGCATTTTTATTAAAATAAAGAAAGAGTTCTATAAAATGTGTATTAAAAAAATTGCATGAAGTTCTTCAATTTTATTTTTCCCCATGTACTCTTCAACGTAACTCTTGTCATTAAAAATGTTGTTTTTGGTTGCTCATAATTTTTTTTTTCAATTTCTAAATTTTCATCTTTAAATTGGTTCTCAATGTAGATTTTTTTAAAAAATATTTATATGCAAATGAATTTCTTATGCGTGGTGTTTTTCATTTATAAATAGTTTGAGTGTTTTGGAAATTAAAGGCTTTTCCCCCTTTTATTAAAAAATGGTCAGCAAACCATCCGGATTAATGTCATTCGTTTTCCAATTTAAAAGAAAACCATTAATCAAATGTTTAAAGAATTTCAAATTAAACAATAGAAACGCGATAAATACGATGATAGGCATAAAATCCGAAATCAAGAACGAATTAACGTTGTTACATATTTCAAAAATTAATATGGAAAGATAAATATTGGAATAGTTGAATGACTTTTTTTTAGAGAAAATCCCTTTTCTTTTTTTGTACTTTTCTTTTATACTTGATTTAGTTTATTTATTTGAAAAGAAATATGTTAATAATCGAAATAAGTGAATGAAATGAATCTCAATTGGTTTATATTTGTATAGAGTATAGATTAAATACGCCTCATTTAAAAATTATGAAGGAACCGTATTTATTAATTTGAAATCTTTCTAAATATCAAGAACAGAATTTCTTCAAATTATATAGAAATTTGAAATAAATACGTATGCATTAAGACTTGTCTTTCAATAGCAATATTATATAAGCCATATAGAGTTATGTTTAATGTTTCTGACCACTACTTTTCAAACACATTTATAAAAATGCAAAACGTCTTGGCTTAAGTGAAAGATACATATATTAGTACCTTTTTAATATATTATAGAATATATCTATTCTTATATTTACTTGAGAATAATTTTGATTGTGTTTTATTTCACATTGATCAACTCCGATTTTTTTAATTGATCAACTTTTAATTTTAGTGACCACGGTAACATAATAGTCTTAGACAAGAGCTTGCAGTTGGCGTTACATTCATTAAATTGCGATATCGAATTCTGATTCGACTAAAACTTGCTATGCAGTTAGGTTGATGCACGAAAAATTTGAGGTCACACTTTGGAGTGTGGAACTTAGAAAATGGGGTACCAGATCAGGTGTCGGTCTTTTCAGTTAACCCAATTTCAATATGACAAGATCCTTCATCGAATGCGCCTCACACTGCTTCTCATTGCGACATTGATTAACAATCAATCTATGAATATGTCTTAACTTCAATAGGCATCGAAAAGCGATTGAATGAAATAAAACTATTATGTTGTATTTCTATTAAAATTTCACAACGGAAAGTCGATAAAGCTATGATTACCAATGAAAGCCGAGCCATAATCTTTCAGGAGATGCCATCGTTAATATTCCCAGTCTAGACTTTTCTAGGAAATCGTAGCTTATCCGTTGATTTACAATTGAATCACATTCACAAAACCCAAGTCTACTGATTCACATAGACAATGTTTTAGTGAAATCTTCCGTTGCAATATTGTGGCCGCCAAATAATGACTACGATTATCTAGGACACTTTAACTTAAGTAAATAACTGGAGGAATAAGCAAACTTTAAAAAAATTACTGATCCATAATGTACAATAGATTGTTTCAAAAGTTTTCATAATTGTGTACGTCATGAAAATGTCCTTCAATAATTTCCAAACACAAATGTTTAATTTAAATGCGTGATTGGAAGATGATAAAGATTTAAAAAAAAAGAATATGGTTGTGGTTCATTGGCACAGAGTGAAATAAAAATAACATTTCATAAGCATATCAGTATTTTCACTCAATGACAGAAAGACAACAACATTAATACAGAATAGAGATAGTACTTTTTTCCGATGTACAAATACATCGCTCAAATTTTGGTCAAATTACTATTTACTATATTTTTGAAATCTTAAACTCATTCCAAGCGTACATTCTGTTGTGTAACTTGGCGTTTCAATCAATTATATAAATACATTATAGGTGTTCAAAAATAGCATTTTGACTACTTTTTTTCAATAAAAATCCACATTATAATCTTAATGTAAGTAACCTATTTTAAATTTCGAAATTAAATTCAATGTCAAAACTATTGAAAATCATTTGATAAGAAAGAAGGAAACTTAAATGCTCATCGATAGACTCATTTAACTTCAGAGAATCCGATTATGCTTTTAACCCCTAAAATGTGTTATTTTATATCTATAAAAATGTAATGAATTTGTTTCACAATTAGAAACATTTTAAAAAAATGAATCAAACTCTCATTGAAAAAATGCCATTTCCCGTTTCTGCAAATAAAAAAATGTTGATTAGCTAATCCTGCAACATAATTATACAAATCCATTCAAGGATCTGAGAATTGAACTAATTTTTATTTACCTCAACAGTTTTTCAGCTTTATATTGCAGGAAGATCTTAGGATAACTTAAAAATCATAAAATAAGATGTTTCCGAAATAAGTTAAAGGCAAAGATAATGTAGAAAAAAAATTTAGGCGTTTCTTAAATTTAAAAGATCAATTGAAAAGTCCCCGGCCTGACACATAGATGGCTCTATTAGAATTAAATCCGTATGTTTTTTAGTTAGCTCTAACCCTCAAAAGATGCGTGTATAAATTTGACAGCTATCGGATCATTAGTTTGTGAATTATAGCATTTTGAATGAAGCAACTTTTGTTATCGTGAAAAAAAAAAAAATGGATATAGAGAAATTTCACGTGTTGATAAAATATTTTTTTGAAGGGAAAAAATACAGTTGAAGCAAAAACTTGGCTTGATGCCGAGAGTCCGGACACTGCCCCAGGAAAATCAACCATCAAGGATTGGTATGCTAAGTTTAGACGTGGTGAAATGAGCACCGAAGACTGTGAACGCAGTGGACGCCCAAAAGAGGTTGTTACCGACGAAAACATTAAAAAAATCCACAAAATGACTTTGAATGACCGTAAATTGAGATTGAATAAAATAGCAGATACTCTAAAGATATCAACTGAACGTGTACATCATATCATTCACGAATATTTGGGTATGAGAAAGCTCTGTGCAAAGTGGGTGCCGCGCGAGCTCACTTTTGACCAAAAACAACGACGAGTTGAGGATTCGGAGCAGTGTTTGAAGATGATCAAGCGTAATAAACCCGAGTTTTTGCATCGATATGTGACAATGGATGAAACATGGCTCCATCATTTCACTCCAAAGTCCAATCGACAGTCATCCGAGTGGACTGCACACGATGAACCCGCTCCAAAGCGTGGGAAAACACAACAGTCGGCTGGCAAGTTTATGGCGTCTGTATTTTGGAATGAGCATAGAATAATTTTCATTGACTACCTTGAAAAAGGAAGGACCATCAACAGCGACTATTACATAGTGTTATTGGACCATTTGAATCCATCCATAGCGTCATTGGACCGAGAAACGGCCGCATTTGAAGAAAAAGAAAGTGCTGCTTCACCAAGACATTGCACCGTGTTACAAGTCAGTGAAAACGATGGCAAAAATCCATGAATTGGGCTTCGAATTGCTTCCTCATCCACCGTATTCTCCAGATCTGCCCCCCAGTGATTATTTCCTGTTCTCGGATCTCAAAAGAATGTTCGCTGGGAAGAAATTTTCGTCGAAGGAAGAGGTGATCACCGAAACTGAGGCCTATTTTGAAGCAAAGGACAAATCGTAATACGAAAATGGTATCGAAAAGTTGGAGGGTCGCCATAATCAGTGTGAATTCCCTTGAAGGGAATTATGTTGAATAAAAAAAAACTAATTTTGCCAAAAAATTGTGTTTTACTATGATAGGCCGGGGACTTTTCAATTGACCTGTTATATACTAATTCGTCATTGTTATCGTATATATTGATTTGAATGTTCGTTTATCCGCTTTACGAAATCCTCGTAAACCATTGATTGTATCATCCAAAAAGTTTTCGGGTGCTTCGCTGATGCGTAGAAGGAACCAAAATGATATTTTCAAAAAAAAAAAAGAAAAAGAAAAAAAAAAAAAAATACCAATACTCTAATTTAGGTTATAATTTTTGAGTCTTCACCACTTTTATTCAACATTTCTTGAGTTTTTCCAAAGATAAATCAATTTTTTTCATAAAAATTTTCCCTCAAAATAAATGCGCATTTTAATGAGATTCTTAACGCTATTATTTTTCAGAATTGGTTCAAAAATTAAACAGCGATATTATTTTCGTTCCATGCCAAATTACTCTATCTATCTCAGTACATATATATATATATATATATATATATTTATTTATATATAATTTTTATATATAATTTTTAATGATGTTTTAAATGTTTTTTTTTAAATAAATATGTTTTATTTCAATCTATTTTTCATTTTTTAAGATATCATTTATAAATTAATATTAGGCGTCTTGAATTTGTTAAATATTGTTAATTTAATATATTTTCTAAACTATTTTGTTAAGTAATTTGAAGCAAATATTTTTTTTTGTTTCTAATAATCAATCAATTTGTTTGCATGGGTGCATTTAAATCAATACTTTTTTAGTTTAGCAGAAAATCTTTAATTGAATAGAATGACTACGCGTATTAGTAGGAACTTGAATAGTGTATTTTATATCTTCTTAAATGTTTTAATAATAATGTTTTTGTTTTATTTTTTGTACCTAAGTAAGATGCATATAGGAGTAATAAATAACTTACTTCCGTATTTATTTTTTCGTCATTATATAGTTCCTACATTTTATTCTGATGACATGTCATTGATAAATATTTCATTTTATATTTTCTTTTAAAATGCTTAATTTTTTTATTAGTTCTTTGTTTGATTAAATTTCATCTTTTTATTTAGATTTTTAATTAGATTTACAATAGTTAAGATGTGTAATTCATTGTAATTTGCTTTTTGAAGTGAAATTAAATATGTTTACTAAGTTTACCTTCATTTTTCTATGGTTGATTTTCGGAATTTAATGACTTTTAATTTTGAACCATATTTTATTATAATGTAATTCCTTGAAATTTGGTGGATTGATCAGTAATTATCAATATAAATACACATTATTCCATTCTAAATTATAGAACAGTACTAATTACAATTGTTTCTTCTTTCTAAATTTACTTTTTGTTCACTTTATTTAAATTGTTGGTTCATTATTAGTCTGTTTTGATTTTTCGGGCTTTTACATTAAAATTTCTGCTATTTAATCATATTTCTATATTAGTATTATTATTAAATAGCATTCTAATGATTTCCTTAATTCCATAACAAAAAAAGACGAAGCAACAAGAAGGATTTGTCCGATGGGTACAAAAATTGGTGGATAAGAAAATGATGCACAGAATATAAAATGATTATAGTTTCTTTAAATGATTAAAGTTACAGAATATATGAAGGTTTAAAATTCCTTAAGAAATGAATGATTTATTACAGAGTTATATAGTTAGAAAGTAACGAACTCAATAAGATGGTGCCCCATCTCTAGCTTGGATGCAAGATACAACGACGTGGCATAAAGTGATAATGTTCCCTGATGGTTTCTTGCTGATTTGCCAAATTTGCTCCAATTGCCGGGTTAGGTCATCAACATTCCCTGGTAGATGCAGTCGCCTTCCCATCATATCCCAGACATGCTCGATTGGAGAGAGGTCCAGCTAACCAAGAAAGTGTTTGACAAGCCTTAAGATAGTTCATAGCAAAACGTACTGAATGTGGTCTGGCATTATCTTACTGAGAAATAAGGCTAGGGTACTGCAAAAGGAACGGTAGCAAAACCGATCTCAGAATGTTGTAGACGTACCATTGTGTTGTAAGTGTGCCTCTAATGATGACCAAACGGATGCGGCTATCAAGGGAAAGGGCACCGCAGACCATAACTCCTGGTTGAGGGCCTGTGTGGAGTGCAATAGTGAAAGCAGGATCGGCACGCATACCTGGGCACTCCAGTCACGTCTTCAAGACACAGTTGGAAGCATGATTCATTGTTAAATATTATACGTCCCCGATAAGCATAATTCCAATCTCATCGAGCCAAGCACCATTGTAATCTGGCTCGACAGTGTGCAAGCATGAGTGGCAGGTGGCGTAGCGGTAGGGACGTGCGTAGATTTCACTCTATCAGCCGTCTGTGAATAGTCATGGTGGACACTCGTGTGCGGATCGCATATCTGATGGTTGATAACGCTGTGACATCTGATCTGAAAATCACTCTGTCCTCCCGATCTGTTTTGGCCCTCGGTCAATGACGCTACCGTCATGACGCTGAAATCTGCCATTCTTGCTAGCGTCTTCTAATCACCGCATCGCTTCGACCAATATGACAAGCGATTCTCCGATTCGCCCAACCTGCCTTTTTCAATTCAATGATGCGACCTCTTTCAAACTGTGAAAGTTGCTCATAATGAGCTTGAATCCTGAAACGAGGCATTTTTTTCAGTCGTTTAAAGGCATCCTAAATTGCAATGCAACAGAAAATTTGACTATCAGATAGAGAATTGCTCTTATATACACCTGCTAAGTGTACAGTTCCGATGCGCTGTAGCTCCTACTATTTATTCTCTGCACACCAAATTTTAATCATTGCGTGTTCGGTCCAAATGTCTTTACATACGAAATTTCATTACAATTGGGCAACTCCTTCTTGGTGCGTCGGTTTTTTTTGTTATAAAGTGAGTGTATATATATATGAATTTTTCGAGAATTGTTTCAAAGTTTTTCACTCACTGCCTTATAGGTATGTTAAGATTACCTATAAGGCAGTGAGTGAATGTTAATGTTTAATTATGAGGATATAACGTTAAATGTCACCATTTTTTAATTTTTTTAAAGTTTTAATTGGTTCGATACAAAAATATATCCATCCTAATATCCTGGAATTTATACGGTATACAGCACTAATATTTGGTCTTTGTGTAAAAAAAGAAAAAAAAATATATCAAGTAGGAGATTTCACATCAGTTATCGAGTGAAGCTTTTATTTTTTCTTTCTCCATTTTTGCTGCGATTTTCGTTCCGTAATGAATGTTAATTCTGGTGTATTATATCATATGACATCCCAGTTTATAGTGACCGTTTATTCTCCTCTAAAGTTTTCGTTAGAGATGGTTTTATTTACTCACTGGTCTGTATGCAATACAAGATTATACTACAATACTAAAACAGATATTTTTTAGTTTTATCTTATGTATTCACCATTGTGAAGAAAGTGATAATAAATAAATCAGTTGGTAATAAAAAAATTGGCAAGAAATAAATTTACGTTACTTTTTGAAATATAAGTATAGGAATGATCTTCAGTTTTATATTAAATAAACATAAAACATTTTTTTACACATACATACTTCAAAACGAAATAAAAAAAAAAGAATTGTTATTATTGATATTATATAAATACTCGACTTTACGTTAAAGTGTTTTATTTTGTGAAACAATCTACTTAACTTAGAATACCTTTACAATGTTTCTAAAATTATAAAATTTTCTCTTCTGTTATTGAGCTTCCATCAAAATTGTTTGTTATATTTGGTTTCATTTCTTTTTACAATTCATTAGGCTATTCATTGGAATTTCCGTTATAATGTATTATAAATAAAAATGAAGCAACTGTTGCTAAGTGAAAATTAATTACTAAGAGAGCTGAGGATTAAGGTGAATCACTTCTGCAATATTAATCCAATTGTTATGAAATGTGATGGCTGAAGAAACATATAATTTTGCCTATTCATTTATCAATGTTTCTTACTTATTATGATTATTTTTTATCTATTTGAATATAAACCAGTTTACACGGATTAATCAGTTTACAGAAAATAAAGAAAACAAATGAATAAATTACATTTAAAAATTTCGAGTTAATAATTATCGCATTGATATTCAGTTGATAATTTTGTACAGTATAAACTGAAAGGGATATAAAGCATTTACGATCCATTTTTGAAATGTCGTGCAAGATTTCATTGATAAATTATTAATATGAAGAAAATATCTATTTCGATAACTATTTCTCTTTAATAAATTATATCAAAAGTTTTCCTCCTATTCGCTCATAAACTTTCACTTTCATACCATCAAATACAGCAACGCTGTAACCGATAAGGAAAAGTTAATATACTAGCCAAGACTTTCAGAAGTAATCTCGTTACTTTTTCTTAAAAACCAAACTAGATTTTATTTCGTATCTACGTAATAAAATGCACGCTGAAATATCCCCGTAAAAGTTCACGACATAAGCAAATGGCTCAGAAATACGAAGCAAAGAAAATAAGCGAAATTATAAAAATATGCTTTCGCGTGTAAAAGTATTTATATTAACTGGAAAACTTCTGATTTCATCCATGTCTGCTGATGGCACAGTGCCAGAACGTCCAGAATTCCCTAGTCACACGAGAATATTGCTTTAAAAATTTGCCATACTGTAAGCCAGCTGTTCACTCAAACGTCCAAAAATGTATTAACTAATCACAGTGAAGCTTCTCTTCTTTTGAGAAAATGACAAGCATGTTCATTTCAGAGAAGAGTTTTGAAAATGGAAGGGGTCTAAAGATGAGTATATAACTTTAACGTTTCTAGTGGTGCCTAGAGACAAGTTTGCGTCAGAAAGCAACAATTTAAGTTACGGTTGATAATAAATTGTGCCTGAGGAATTTAAGAGTAACATAAAAATATCGTTAAAATATTTAAAATTAATTAATATAACAACCTCGTGATATTACGGTAATTTTTGTTTTGTTATTGTAATAGTATATATATGTTCAAGATATTTATTTCAAATAACTGAAAATGGCGAGTTTTTGAATTAAAAATTATGAGTGAAGAATTTTACAACATAACCGAAACATTTTACTGTATTTTGTTTATTTCTCATGTATGTGAATGGTTCATATTTTGGTTTTTCATCTCAAACATGAAATTTAAATTTTGGATGGTGAAATTACTTATGTAACTGTCAGTACATAGAATTGTAAATTTTTAACCGTTATATATTAGAAAACGGTGCTTAGTGTAATATTATAATGGTGTTTTTCAACATTATAACTTAGCTAGAAATTGCAACTTATAACATACTTTTTAAAAGAAATAATTCAATGTTTGTATACTTAATTAGAGCTATTTCTTGATTACGGAATGTCCTTTGAAAAATTGACAGTAGATTTTAGCACCAATTTGTATTGAAATATATGACCTTCCTTAATCCTTATATGATAAATCAAATTTAATACCGTTTTGATGCAACTTATATTTTATAGTATACTTATTAAATATGATTTTTAAAACACTCGTGAGAAATGTTTCAGGCAATGTATTCCTAGAAGGTAAATTTCATGCAAACAAGGTTTGAGAATTATTTTTATATTCAACTTAATAAAAAGGAGATATTTATGGGTATGAAATACTCTGGTTTGTAAAATCTTTTAAAAAATCTGAAAAAGTGCGACTACACCAACAAATATTAGTATATTTTATATAAATTATGCGGCATACGTAAACTACATAAGATTATGATACGCACGATAAAAAGTAAACTACGTAAGAATATGATACGCATATTTTGAAGCTGCTCCCGTTTAGTATTATTGTACATGTGGCTGAAAATAAGATAAATATGCTTCTGTAACTTCTGCAAGTAGAAACTTCAGAGTGAAATTTTGAGAAAAACATTTTTAAATTAATATGAGTCTTAGATAAATGGTACAGCTTATTTTATCTGAAGAATTAAGATGACATACCATTGGGCGAATAAAAATGGACCAGAATCAATCTTATGTAACAAGATGGAGGAATGGAGAGTGCTTCTGCAATTCATAAATTTTTGACTGCACTTCTAAGAACAGAATCATCTCTTAGAATATACAGCTGATGAAGTACTAGATGTACAAATGAAACACATGATGGTTACCATTACTATGTAAAAACAGACACTAAACTTCAGCATCATCTCACCTCCGATCTTCTCTTTTATCAGTTATTTAAAGACAGGTTACCAAATAAACTGTGTTCAAAACTATTTTTGATTGAGTATTCATGACGTTCAGCCCTGTGTGTATTAGTCCCTCCATGACGCATCTGAGAAATGAAATTTTTAAATGAGTAAGCAAGCATGTTAATTAGATTAAAATTCAATTGATGTCTGTATTCCTTGTTGTTCAATCCATTTTGTGTTCGAAATGTAACTCAAGAAAACTGTTTGGTGGGAGCAATGAACTAGCTGTTATCGCAGTCATATCCCAAAAATGAAGCTGATTTGGAAGATATGTATATGTGGGAGTAGATATTTGTTTGGATGACCACACTGACCTGAATATCTTCCCAAGATACTCTGTTAAAGTTCAGTTGTATGGAGACCCACGTTCTTGATCCAATAGTTCATTCTTATGAAGGTGCATCTGGTGACTCTTTCAACATACAAGACGATAACTAGACCACCCAGAGTTGAATAAACCGAAAATTACCAGCCTGGGGAGACTATTTATCCCGCTTACGGGTTGGCCAATACGTTCTCAGGATTTGAACTTGACGATTCATATTTGGGATACTCAATACAAATGTATTAATGCATTTAAATCCCCGCCTTGAAACTCTGCAGGTTCTTCGATTTGACAAATCAATGACCTCACTGCAGTTCTTAAATACCCTCAGTTTAAGAATGAAACGTAGTCTGAATACTTATATAGCCATTAGATGTGTTAAAACTAGATATTGAAGCTGGTGTCACATTAAACTCAGATATTATGCTTTTTGATATGTATTTATTTTGTGTAATTTTATGATAGAAAATTATCCAAATGTTTTTATACCTCATTTGTAAAGCACTGTTTGGTGAACAATTTGCTAAATTTTAATAAATTTCAACTAATAAAAATATCACAATCAAAATATATTCTCATCTTTCCATAAATTTTTATATCAGGAAAAAAGGTTTGGGATAATTCAACTCGTGAAATGATAACTGATCTTGAATAACAATTGTCCTCATGAAATATTATGGTAAATTGATTTTTCAATGTCTAAGATTTACATTTTTTTATACGGTATTAAGAGTACAATGGATTAGTTAATATGAATGCTCTATATTCATAATATGTATTTTAATATCCTAAAAGTGAAATAAATCCTAAATTAAATTTTAAAAATAGACATAATTAAATATTTCGAGAAATGTTAGGTCTCAAGCAATTACCTAGTACATTCGAGGATACTATGTTTAATAAGTGCAGAATCTATTAATATAAATATTTAGCTGTTAAAAACTTCATAACTCCAACATCCAACATTTTGCATTCGGGAAATGTATTCTGGAGATTCTTGTATTTCTTGGGAAAATGGGTTTTATTAAAATGGAGAAAAATTGCTAAAAAATCTAAGCTTTCGGTTTCTTAACGTAAAAAGATACACTGTTTTATTATAACCCTATATATGTCACTATTAATTATAACAAATGTATATTAAAGGATACGTCGATAAAAATGCTCAAAGTTACAATAAGATGTATATCATTAATTTTAAAGCGTAGTACAAAATGACAAGTATATCCGTATTTACGTTTAGATGTTGTTTTCTAATTTTTCTTTAACTTAAAGCACACAATTCTTTCTTGAAAGAGTGAAGGATATTTCACAGTATTTTTACGATTCTGAAGTTTTCTTATAGTTGCTTAGTTGAAAGAAATAATTTTATTTATCTATCTTTTCATGTTCTTTTATCTATCTTTTCATGTTCATTTTAATTTTTTTTTAATTTAAAAAGTAAGGTACTTTTTTAAGTATATAATGCAAAGTCCTATTCAACACATATCTATTGAAACTTTTCGCTGATGTTTACTTTACTTTCATATTTATTAATTAAAATGGTAGTGATTATTGCAAAATTATTAATTAAAATTGGTCGTTAAATTATTTTATATTAACATAAAAATAAAAGAAAAAAATAATGCAATACATGATGTTCATATGCCATGACTGTAATCAGAGAATTTCACTTACCGATAAGTTTAGCAAACACTTTATTTTTCTAAGCACAATAAATAATTTATATAAATGAGAAAGTGTTTTCCATAAAGTATAATTAGCTAAATAGATATTAAATTCAAATTTTTATTTGAAAAATAGCAACATATGCTGAGCAAAAGTAGTAAAATATTTCTAAAAGAAATTTAATTTTGTCGATGAAACACATTTTGTAAATTTTAAATGAAATATGTTTTGAATTTGAGAATGAAATATGCGTCTAGTTTTGTACTTCATTTTTCTTAAATTAGCAATAAAAAAATCCATTAAAGTTATTTTTACTTATATAAAAATATAGTCTATTTTCTAAAAAGTATTATGTACTAATATGACTTAAAATTTATTTCTACTAATATTTAACTCTCTAAAGTATCCACATCATCCGGAAATTAATTACTGATAAATATATTGCATTTTGCATCCATACTTAAATACACACCGGTAAATCATTGCCCTAAAAATAATGGTCATATGAGCATTTCAAATGACGCGCAGAATTAAATCGGTGAACAAATTAAAATTTAGTATTTTCTAAAACTTTTAAAACACTCTCCATTTCTTTTCAGTAGAAAAATGAAACTCGTTCAAAATTATCAAGCAGTAAAAATTGCAAAAATAATAAATTTAAAAAAAAAGGAACGAAAGAAGTATTACGAAGAAAAAGCATTAAAAAAAACCAACACTTAACATCAATATACCTCAACGACAAGTGGGCTACGGAAATAAGGGTCTTAATTATTGCAATAATTTTGCTTTCGAGGCGAAATCTCTTCATCATAACTCTTACCGTCACTTGAAACCCCATCTGAACTCCCAGTTCCGGAGAAAAACGGAGAAGGTTGGGAAAAGCGTAATTGGACGCTTCATTAATGACGATAGTTTGTGCTTTTAAAAGCGTAATTAGCCGTATTTTTCTTGCCACTTACGTCAGATTCTTAGAAGTGAAGTGAAATATGTGCAAATTTACGAAATGTGCGTAAGTAATTGATGTGTTAGCGCTCCATGTGAAATTATTCCGGATTATACATCCAGAAATAAAGTATTATTGTTAACTGACACGGGTATAAATTCCAAGTATGATGTAAAGTAGCTTCCATGTTTATTATTGTTATTTATACTATATGTTTATAATATTTTTAATAACTTTGATAATTAATTAGAAAAATGCTTAGTTTTTACAAATTTTACCTCATGTTAAGCAGGCTGTTTTGTAAAAAACTTTTACGTGGTAATCAAGATAATTATTTGGTAAAAAAAAGGTAGCCTATTTTAATTGTACTTACAGAAATGGACTTTTTGAGGTTGAAAGATAACATTAATAGAAAAAAGACATAATATACCTTTATTTTAAATACATTGTTCGTCATAATGTAAAAAAAAAACTTTACATAATAGCAAAATTATTCATATGTAAATACTTAATTTTCTTGAATTTGAAATATAATACTGATTATGGAGATATGCATTAAGTTCCTATTATTCAATAAAAATGCTAGCTTTTTTTAAACAAAAAACAACTTCATGACTGTTTTAAAAAGCAAATACTACCAGCAAAAATGTGAAGGTGTATTTAATTAGAAATTATGTTATTTTCAATTATGATCTGAGACTTCCTCGTCATGAAAAAAATTGATAAATTAACAGAAAATAGCGTAATACCTAAACGTTTTTCTATAAGATTTGCAATACTTGTATCATTTTAAAAAATTTCAAAATTTCTCTACGCCATGCTTTATGTTCAAAAATCCATGAAATTGTATCCTTTCCCTATCATGATAACAAATTCAATCCAATAAACTAAATTGGTGATAGAAACTCTTTCTATCTAATTATTTTATTTAAATCAATGAATTATACATTACTTATTAAGACTCTTAAAATATTATTTGTTTCAGACGAAATATGTCTTTTGGTTTTCCTACGATATTAAATATAAAAGCTGAAGAAAAACTCAAAACGAAAATTCATCAAAAAGTACGAAGTACTTAAATGTATTTATGACATAATTTAATCATACTAAGTTGATGAAAACTTATTAATGTATGTTACAATAATTTTATTTCATTTCGAGAGCAATGAAGTATTCTCGTTTGAATAAAAAAGTTTTTTCTACTTTTTAACAGAAATATCTATGAATATTTCACATTGACTAAGAAAAGTTTATTGGTTGACCTCAATTATTTTTCAATGAACATCAAATATGAAATTAATCTTGAAGATTTTCAAATTATTTCGTTTGAATTTGCTCTCTATATATTTTGGCAATAGACAATTTTGACAATGACAGACACAACGAAATATCTGTACATCATTCTTTTATTTTCCTAATTACGTTTTATCTCCTTCAGTAAAAAAAAAGTTAATGTGTTTTTTTAAATAAACAACCCCTTCTCCATAAATATTTAAGACAGTCTTTGATGGAATTAAAATATGATATGTGAATATCTGATTATAAATCGATGCATCGATGCTCGTCACTAAAGGTGTTGGGCTGTCATTAATCATGGATGAATAGATGTTATATATTTAATTTTTAATGTTATTATTTGCTATTCTTAGAAATATTTCAACTTTACCTCTTAAATAGTTATTGTATTCAGAACAGAATCTGAAATTTAAATTCATTTTTAAATTTAATTTGTACCAGGTGCACTAATAAAAAATTACTTGCAAATTTTTATTCCGTAAAAATGCTTATAATAAAGGAAACTGATAATGTTTCTATTAAAAAATTAACTAGGGTATATACCAAATAGTTATAATTTGTTCCTTACATCATTGAAATATAATTTATAAAATATATGAAAGAAAATTATTTTTGAAACTCGAAGCTTGAAAGATAATATGGGTTATATTTTTATTTATGGTACTGGTATTACGAAGTATTATACTTTTTTCTAAAGTGTCAAATTAATTAAATGGGATTATTCATCTGAAATCTTAAAAACCAAGCTGTTGATACAAATTCTGTTCATAAGTAGAGTTACATTATATGCATTATTTTTATTCTAAATAATGTAAGAATAAATTTTTGTTTTAAAAAATCGGTACTTATCGAAAAGACAACAAAATATGCAAATTAAGATTTTTCATTTTCGTTAATTTTATGAATCCTATTACAAAAACTGGTTATAAATGAAAAAAACCTGTGGGCTTAAAAATTGATTTGCCTTCGAGAAATATACTTTTTTTTTAACTTCTTCAAGAATTTTATCAAATTTAAATGTAACGTAATTCAGCACTCTTAAATAAATTATTTCGATTAAAAATAATGTATGGAATATAAGCTAAATCACATAACAAAACTAAGGAAGAAAATTAATGATCTTTAATTTTTGTTGTCTAATTAAAACTGTATTCAATACTTTTCGACTGGTGTAAATTCTGTACTTACAAATTAGCAGACAAATTATTCAATATGGAAGTATACTCAGAAGTTTTTGGAAGTATTTTAATTTCTTTTAACTGTTATTGGAAACTTTTTCTAAGCAAAAATATCCATATCTCATAAAGAATAAAAAGGGATTTCTTTGTATTATAAAATTATACACTCACTGGTAGCAAGATTACTCCTTTAAATTAAAGTTGAATCTTCTTATTTGACACTGTAGAAATAATAGAAACATAAAACTTATATCAAGTTGTTATTCATCTTTAATCTTGGTATTTATTTATCAATATAAAGTTAGATTATTAAACAGGCTAAACACGGTTATAACTGTTAACTAACAGTTAATTTCAAATTTAAAGAATACTATGTTACTATATCAATCAGCATAGTCTAAGCCGAATGTTGTTATACAAGTCTTTGTTTAATTCTCTCATAAAAATTACAACATTATTTTAATGTGTATAAATAACGCTTTATTACCACAAAAGGGATCTAAAAATATGGGATTCTTTTATACATCAATAGCATTAATACTAATTCCTTCAAAATTTAAATGTTTATAACTTGCAACAATATCTTATACTGATAGCCAATGATCATGTATCAGATGAAACTGATGAGATCATTGGTTAGATTAATAGAAAATTATCTTAGATTAAAAAAATCATATCTTAGAATAAATGATATATTTAAAAGCCATTTTTCAAATGTTAAGATATTCTGTACTCACGTGGGTTTCTCATACTTTTTTAAAAAAAAATAATTTTTTTCTTTGTTTTCAAAACATCTCCTTTGATGCATAAATATATTATTTTTCTATAATGTAAGTGGAAGTTTCAGAAATATTTAAATTCATTCCACGTTTGGTTTGGGCCAATTGTTTTTAGATGAAATATGTGTCTCTTACAAAAAAAACCTATATGTTATATTTATATAAACAAGTAAGGAACTAAATTAACAATATGATTATTCTTATTAATATCAAATTAAAATTAATATTGTAGGTCTAAATATTTTTTTCAAAGTTATAAGCAAAATAAAATATATATAATATTATTGTATGCTAAAGGTTAATTGCTACTGTCAGTTCTATTTGCTCTGTAACAAAAATTAAATCTTGAGCGACCATATAGTAGTGAATATAAGAAATTAAAAATTTAAAATATTTTATCAGAATTGCATGACATACACATAACCAAGGTCGTGAGTAATATGTAAACGAAACTCTCTAAGTCATAAAAGTCTAAATCAATCATGTTTTCTTTTTTCATTAGCTTTATATTTATGTTTTAACACAATAACTTCAAATATTATTATTCAATTAGAAGTTCCGAAATCGTTTTCAGTTCTATTCTACGAAGGTCAGCAGCAGCCGGAAATATTTCATCAAACGAAATCTTCTCGTTTTATAAAGAAAGGGAAAAAAAGATTAAGTCATCTTTGTATTCACGAGTCAAGTACCCGTTGGCAACATGATTACTCTCAAAAAGTTCAAGCCGAAATTCTAACTCTGACGCTGTAGGGATAAGAGAGATATAAAGCTATTAAGAAGATAAATGTCTGGGGGTTCCTTATCACTGCCACCCATGTGACCCAAATATCCTCGATACCGCATGACCCACTTGGAACAGAATGTAAAAGGAGGGAAGAGTTTTGGTAATGGGAAAAGGGGAATGTTTTTGTTGACAAATAATGTCAACAAAATCGAGAGGGAAAGAATAAGACTTATTTCATTTCCCTTTATGGTTGAATTATCGGATGACGTCAAGAAGCCAGGAACAAATTGAATTACGCATATTTACATTATTTACTTGCGATTTAGAGCAGACCCTTTTCAAAGAAGTATTGAAAGCGAGGGTCATTTATTTTGGGGGTATTATTAAACTGCGCCGCAGATTGTATCTTCATTTCTTCTTTCATGGGAAACAATGGATGGGATTGTGGACTTAACGAAAAGCAAGGAAAGAAGAATATTTTTATTTAAAGACCATTCCTGCATAATGGATATTTAACCTCTATTTTGGGTTAAGATATAAATTGTTACGTCAGAATTATGGAAGTCAAATCAACGCATTCTGTCTGTTAATGTATTTGTGTTTGCCCTTATTTATGTTCTTTACTTTTGGCAAGATATTTGGTTTCTAAAAATTTGGCTGCAATTTATAAGCTAAAACAAGCTGCTTTCCTTGCTATAGTAGTTACATAAAATTATATTAAAAAAGGTCTAGTATATCTTCATTTTAATTTCATAAATATTGAATTTTCTTACATTGAAACTATCACTTATGTTTTTGATGATTTATAGACTATGGAAGCTGTTTTCATTTTTAATGTTATTCAGATAAAATAGAAATTTCCATTAACGTTTTGCTAAACTTCTTCAATAATTTGGTAATTTATACATTTTTATTTAATGAAAATATTTCATGTTTTTTAATAATAATATTTATACTGCACAAAATGAAAAATCTTAGTATTTGACCATTGTACTTAACATTAGCATTGTCAATCTTGTTTCAAACAAATAAACTATAATTTTTCACATAATCTAGATTACATTAAAATTTTGAAAACAAGAGGCGTTAAATGGGTTTAGTCTCTTTATGGAATAGTAAATTTGTATTCAATATGAACAAATTTATATTGAAAGATATATTCTAATATGCAGTCCTTTCTTTTTTTAAAAAAAATATTTATAGATGTTATTTAGATTCAGTCTGCTTTCTAGTTGAAAATTCTTTTAAAATTAAACTCTTGTTATATTACACATAACATTATTATAATTTTAAATTCAACGTGGATATTTAATCTAAACATTTTGTTATAAGTCATGTCAAAAATAAATCTTCCTTAAGCGAATATTTCAAGATTTATATCTCCACGAAGATATTAATTGATATCACAGATATTAAGACTGGGATATTCTTATATAAGATTTTCTTTTAATTTCCACAATAAAACTGCATTAGAAATTTCATAAGATTAAAACATCAGTGAAGAAAAATATTTAATTTTAAAACCCCTGAAAAAGCCGAGTATTGCAGACAAGTCGTCGTTAGAGTTTATAGAGAGTCGGAAGTTTTGCCTCAAATGGTAGCTTAGCAACATTTAATCTGGAGTTTATTGCGTTGCTTAGCAACGTCTTATTTGTTAATATTTATTTTGGTGCTATAGCCTTAAAATGTTCTTAAAATATTTATTCTTATTTCATTGATGATATTGTTCCAATGGATATAATGTCAGTGGTTAGAATTTCCGTTAAAATTGTGTTATGATTCTGTAATTTAAAATTAACTACAACTCATCAAAATTTGGTTACTAACTTCATTTAAAATAACACTTTTCTAAATTTTAAGCAATAAGACGATAGGTGAATTGTAAATATTTACTAAGAATTCAGTTGTAACATTTAGATGCTATTTGTTCTGAGATTGTTGGCTTATTTAATAAAAATTCATTTATGTAAAGTGATTTTTGCATGTATACAAAAGTCCGATTGTCATTATGTGATTTTTATTAAAGAAATATCTTACAATTTATAAAGCAAGTGATAAAATGCTGAAAATTATTCAAACTGATGCTGCTGCAAAACTTATCAATAAATAATTAAGATTATGTATCTCATTTTTTTCATTTGAGTAATTGAGTAAATAAAATTAGTATAGGTAAATATATTAGAAAATAAAATTAGTATAGGTAAATATATTAGTAAATAAAATTATAATATAAATTATTACAAAATCAAATATTATATTTATTTTTTAATACTGAAATAAGAGTTATATTAAGAAAGCAATGATACGAAATAATTAAGCACAATTTAATAGCAATTTTTATCTCATTATTAGATTTTTTTAAACAGTTTATTTACAATAAATTTAATTTTATTATTTTTGTTGGTTTTTCTACTTACTATTTAACTATTGAAACCAGACAATTTGACAGGAGAATAAGACTCCTATTATCTTTTATTAAAGAAGATGCTTGTAGTTTAAGAATTTTTAAATTAAAAATTTCTTGTGTAATTGAGTATGTCAAACTGAAACGTATTAAAGAATTGGAATGAATCTTAAGTACCTAAAATTTCAGTGATTGTTTTTGCTTAAGCTTTGTGAGATCTTGAAATTAAACTAACTGAATTTCATTTTTAGCGGGCTAAAAAGTTGAACAATTTAAAAACTTGTAGTTCTGAAAAAAGTTAACATAATTCAGAATATTTCTATTCAGAAAAATCAGTCATTTCTTTAACTTTTTTTTTTGTCTGGAATAGCTATAACTTATCTGCACTTATTTATTTTCAAGCTCTTAAGTGACTCCTGAAAAGAAATGCAGATCTCATAGAAATGTTTTTAATTCTGCAAGTGTATGCGTGTTGCATAACGGGTGAAAAAAATAATCAACCAATGTTTTTTATTGTTTTGAGACTGGGGTATATTTCTTGTTTTTAACTTCTAAAACTTAATACTAAAATGTAATGACAAACAAATAGAGAGGTTGAGTTCCTCTTATAATGATGAATAAATTATTTACACTCTTACAAAAAAATGGTTCTATCAAGCTTAATAATATAATCTCTCAGCAAAACGCCTCGCATTTATAGGCCTTTTGCACTCTTTTTGCTCTCCTTGTTGCTTTAAGGACATGTATTAGACCGCATTTTTTTTGTTGTTTCAATTATTTATTTCTATAACCAATTATCACTGTGAAACATCACCAGAATCAAAAAGCAGTGATTAACGTGCAAAAGATTCATAAACTATCTCAATTAATATATATATATATATATATATATATATATATATATATAATTCATTTCCTCTTATTAAACGGCAAAATTACTGAATGTGAAGAAATCACGATGCCATGACTTTTCATTGTTATATCTTTTTAATGAAATAATATAAAATCATTTACTTACGTCACAACTGACCAATGAGACATACGTAATTAAGAAAAACAAATATCAAACAAAATGAAAGCTAAGACAAGCTACAAGACAAAATTTGCAAAAAAGTAGTGAAAAGGGGAATGAATGGAGATGCAAAACAAATTAATAAAATCATTCAATCGAAACAATAATGTCACAAAGTAAAATAAGTGAAGTTACTAAATAAGGTGATCGTCACTTTAATGGAAACAAGTTGGAAACAATTAGAAAGCCAATTGATTTTGGAAGTGCTTAATTTTAACTTCAACCATTTTCTTTCTTTATTTAAATTTGAACAAAAAGAATTAGTAGTTCAATACTTAGCTCACCCCCAGCAACGCAATGTTAAAATTTAAAAGAACATGTATTAAGTCTGTTGAGGTATACTTTAAAATTTCCACCACTTGTGACAGGCTTCACCTCTTAACACAAGAAGATAAAAGTGTATCAAAGGGAGTCGGAACCTCCTATACCGATAATGTTAAATTGGCTGTTTTCGATGTACCTTTTCTCAAAATCTATTATAGATACAAGTTTGAAATTTTTTACACAAGTAAAATACATCTGTCTTATAATACTGAAATGAGCTTTTAGCTAATTTTTAATTTTTTATCAATTTACAAAATATTATATCAAACATTGTCAAATTTCACTCTTTTTTCATATAAAAAAATTTGCAAAAAATACATTTTTCAATTTTTTACAAAAAGCTCATTTCAGTATATATTAGCAAGCATTACGAACATGTCCTACAAAAATTACACATATATGAACAGTAGTTTCTTAGAAACGGTACATCGAACATGAAAAATTCACATTTTGAGATAAATGAGTTTTAACGTAAAAGTACTTACCTATCAAAACATTCCTGCCCCATACTCTAAATTATCCACATTTTTTTTTATTTTATCATCCTCTCTTTTCCTTTTGAGCCTTTTTTCCTTTCTAACATCTTTTGTTTTTTGTAAACAAGAATATCGAGCTTTTAACAGCCTCTCTTTGTCGAGACGTTTCATTGCCTGTATCGTATAGTCACCAGGCTCAATGTTCAATTTTCTCAAAATTTGTAGTTTTGATACATTACCTATATTGAACGAAGATACAGCATCATACGTACCTAAAGAGAGGGCTTCTATATGTACAAAAGTTTTCTTTGGTACACGAGACCATATAACGTTATTTACACTTTCATTTGGGTTTTGGGTACAGCCATGCAAACACTTTTTCAATAGTTCTGGATTGGATAAAACCCTAAAAATGGATCGCATAGCCTCCACAACAGCAACAGGTAAACTGTTTTTATGATGATAGGTTTCCCCAAGCAACTCTGCCTTTCTAAACTTGCACCATGTATCGGCATCTGATGGGCAAAATCCATGCTGAGGTTTTTCATCAGTCGACAGTTTGTGTAAAAATATTGCCCACACGGCTTGTCACATATCTTTTACACTGGACAAATTTCTTCGAATGGCTAGACCGTAATAGGTTTGTAGACGATCAATTTCTCCTTCTGTCAGCCTGTTTTTGCCAGACAAAGGTTTACCGTCTGAAAGCTTTTGACCTCTCATCTTTGCTTTCAAGCGCCGAAGACGTGTCCCCATTCTCTTCATTACATGTCCAAGACATTCTAATTTTGTCACTGCACACTCGTTCCCATACACATTGTTCTCTACAATGGAATCATATGCTTTCGAATCTCCATCACCCAAGTATCTTGTGTATCAAACGTTGTACTTCGATTCAGAACAGCGAAAAATTGATAGAGCACCTGTCACCTCCATTTTGCCACTATAACCAACAAAATTTCTTTTACAGTTTTGAAGATGCTTAGTTTTGTTCGGACAAATACAATGTTTGGATAATATTTCCACATCAATTACTTTACCTGTATCCACACTTGTAACTGTCACTACACCATTCTTCGAAGAAAAGCCTCGTTTCTGCCAGCTACCATCAACTGCAACAGCAATGTCTCTTCCTCCTTCATTTTCTTCAACAGCTTCATGAACTGCTTCTGCCATACTTTCTTCGCAAGTTTCTCTAGCTGCTTGCAGTAAATTATTATTAAATTTTGTAGGTGGTGGTGGAAGATTCATAATACCGCAAAACATTACTGCAGATTCAGCCCCTTTCCCTATGCATCGCATGGCATAAACTAACCTATTATTGACTTCAAAATTATTGTCACACTGCTTAGAATTATAAAAAGTATATTTATAATCACAAGGAGGACATTTTATATCAAACTGAACAGCTTCACCACAGTTTTTTTCATGTTGTAACAATCTAATTCCTTGTTTACCACACTTTAAACATTTTACAGCTTCAAAAAGTGCATAGGCTAAAAGATTGATATCCATAATGACATTCCTAAAACCAGAATAAGTATCATTCGAATATGATGTATCCATATTTTTGACCTTCTTTTCACTGGAAGATACATTTATTTCTTCCTTGGAATGTTTTGCTACATCACTATTTCCTATAGAAGAGTCATTACTTTCACATCTGCCTTTGTTAAAATGTCCTTTCCTTTTTTTAAAAATTCTTGTCTTTGATCTAGGCATGATAAAATCGCTTGAAAACAACAATTTAAAATAATTTAGCTATATGTTTTGATACAAACACTAACTAAAAAGAACAACAAATATTTGCAATAATTCAGTTATATGTTTTGAAACAAACACTAACTAAAATGAACAAGCTCGTAGTAGTCGAACTAAAACGTGCTTATGCAAGTATAAACAAATATCTATCAGTCACAGATACAGTGAAACTTCTTAAGAGCAAATGCAAATAAAAGAAAGGCTCATTTATAACGAAAGTTTAAAAAAATTCATTTAGAGTAGCACATAGTATTATCGTCCAAAAATGAAGTGCGTTGTTTACATTTTTTGGCCCTTTAAATGGGCGTGGCCCCGTTTCAATGCTTATTTAAAACTAAGTTTTTGAAGCTTCTAATTATCGTAGAGATAAAAATAAGGTATCTTTAGAAAGGTGAAAAGCTATACAATTTGGAAATAAAAAAATCTCAAATCATGATTTTTTGAAAAATTTGACGTTCCGACACCCCTCAAGTATGTGCGATGATATTACAGCAGAAATCTTCCTTGTGGAACTTCTCAATCACATAGCAAAAACATTATTCGATGTGTTAAATATACTAAGGAATCAAGGGGAAAATAGAGAGGAAAATTTTTTAACCTTTGGTGGATTGATATGTTTAACTTAAACAGACTCCAATATAGAAAAAGAGAGAGAGAGAGACGTATTGTAGTTATTCTGATTCACCTTACGTGAGAAATGCAACGAAATCAGTAAAACGTCAGGAAAAATCTGAACTGCAAGCAAAAAAAGATAAGTTTTTGAAGGAGACACCATACTCAAGAGCAAACAGAAACTGCGTACAAACATAAAAGCAAAATTACTTTATAATAACAAAGAAAAGGAGAACTTTACTAGGATTTCCACGCTTCTATAACAGTTAAGTTTGTTTCAGTAATATTTCTTTTACAATTTATAATATTTAATTAAATCTATAATAACTACACACGACGAAAGAACATTTAAAAACAATATTAAGTTCATAATTTTGTTTATTGAAATTTTAGTTTATTGAATGAATTCTTTCAATGAATATATAAAATTATATATCACTAAAACCTAAATGTCAACTGTTATATATAAAAATTGATTATATTTCTGCTTTAAAAGTTAATTTGAATAATTTTGTGATTGCATAAACTCTGAACTGATAAATATCACATTATGTGTTGCTATATTTTTAGTATAATACTAAATATTTTTCCTTTCTGAAAACTTACTGTGTGAAAGTTGCAATATTATGTGATTAAATTGCTTAATATGTTTTGAAATTTTTCTAGAATTGGTTTCATTTGATGTTAAAAATTTAGAACACATAGGTAGTCTTGATTGTTGTTTTTATGTTTAGTTAATAATCTGGTATTTTTAATGATTTTCATTAAATAAATACGAGCATTTGAGATCAGGCAAAGTCATAATTTAAGAAAACATGAACAATCTAATAAAACAATGAAATATAATGGTGAGAACTCTACAAATAATCAAATGTTGTGCATAAAAATTGACACTTATATGAACCCATATATATTGGCCTTTGACCCAGATAGTAGAAAAGAAATCAATTCGTGATTTTCTTATTTGGAAATCTGTAGTTTAGAAGCTAAAAAAGACAGTAGAGGGGAGGTAAAATCATAAGTCGATATTTTAATAAAGTAGGTAATAACAGAATATACACTCTATAACAAAAACACAGACACACTAAGAAGTAGTTGTCCGACAGAGACAAAAATTGGTGGATACGAGATTTATTTACAGAATAAGAAATAAATAAATTTTCAGAAAACAGGAATGATTTATTTTAGAGTTACATAGTTATAAAGTAACGGGCTCAATAAGGTGTTCACCCACCTCTAGCCTGGATACAAGCTACCACACGACGTGGCATAGAGTGATAAAGATCCCAGATGGTCTCCTGCTGTATTTCTTGCTAAATTTGCTCCAATTGTCTGGCAAAGTCATCATCGCCTTCCCATCATATCCCAGACATGTTCGATTGAAGAGATATTTGGCGATCTGACAGCTCGTAATGAGCTCGAATCCTGTGGCGAGGCAGTTTTTCAGTCGTTTAAACGTATCCTAAATCGCAATGCATCAGAAAAGTTGACCATCAGATTGCGAATCGCTTCTTATATACACCTACTGAGTGATCAGTTTCGATGTTCTGTAGTTCCTGCTATTCATTCATTGGACACCAAATTTTAATCCTTTGCATGCTCGTTCCAAATGTATTTGCATACGAAATTTCATTACAATCGGGCAACTCCTTCTTGGTGCGTCATTTTTTTTTTTTGTTGTAGAGTGTATAAATAATTGTTTATTAATAGGTAAGTGGAAAGATGTACATGAGCATTTCTTAGTGAAAATGTTTTAAATACAAATATGCTACTTTTGGTGATTTCAGGAAGGTAACATTAAAGAATATTAAGAACTTGAATGAATGTTATCGAAATAAAATAATTATAGGACATGAATGCTTAGACAGTCTGTCTAAAAATTTAATACTAAAACTGAAGAAAAACCTTATGGCATGAATAAAATTATTTTATTTAATCTCCCTAATTCATCAGAGCTGATTAGCCAACTATCATGGATAAAATTGTCAAGGTAGAAGAGGAATGTACACCAAAACAGCAAACGGGGAGAGGATAAGGCATGGGGGTCTCTAACTTACTAATCTCTGTTTAGGTTAAGAATATTCTTAAGCCTATTAGGTTTTTTTTAGTCTTCAAGAAATTAGAGAAACAGATGGTAATCCATGCGAAATTTTGGTTGTAACTGGGGTAAAATCAAGAACTTCTCACTCAGAAATAAAAAAAAAGTTATCAAAGTGCGTTACCCCTTGCTTTTCATCAATTATGCGAAAACTGAAGTAAATGAATGCCTATCAATGGGTTCAGACCTGTCGGAAAAAAAACAACCTAAATATTAAGGAGTGCCTAATCCAGTGTATAACAAATTTTATAAAATACTCAGAATGTGTTATTGATACAATCGAAATCGACAATATCTATTATATCTGATTTTATTTAAACAACACCAAACTAAAGGCACAAGTCATTAGTGAAAATCTATATATAATACAAACTATAAAATAAACTCGTTCAAATTAAGTTTTCATTCAAACTCAAATATACTTGAAATATATAAAATTCTTATGACGTAAGTTATCAAACTGATTTACCATAAACTGGGAACCTTTTAAATGATTGCAGAATATTTCACTTATTAATTGACTGTGTAAATATGAACATATTTCAAATTTAAAAGAAAATTGAAACAACAATTAAAAAGGGTAGTAACATGAGTTTGCATGTAAACTCCAATTTAAATGAAAGTGTAAATAAAACAAAAAGGTGTAATAATGGTAAGGTCAATAACACCAATGAAAATATAACCGATACGAATGAAATATAAAAAAATATAGTTATCCATATCATAAATCAATATGACCATATTTTTGCTAAAACCTGTTGTAGGATGAATTAATGTATTGAACTAAACTAAGAACTATTTGTATCATTCGGATTATATAGAACTTCTGCTGCTGAAGAAGCGGAATTAAAAAACAATATCGAGTGAAAATATTTAAGTATTGATGGTTTTTTCTATACAGGCATAATTGTTGAAAGTAATCGTCCTCAATTCATCCTTATAAGTTAAGTTATTAAAAATCTGAAAAGAAAAAATGCACGATTGTATTTTAATTTTAAACGTTTATATGCACAGTATGAAACTCGGATCTTTTATTCAGAATTGAGAGTTTATTGGACAAATTAAGTTCTGCAAAAAATTATTTTACAACTTTTGATTTGGTTTTAGGGTATTAGAATGTTGCAATTCATGATGAGGAAATTAATAAATTAACATTTGCAGTAACCTTCAGTTTAATAGAATAGCTAAGATTACATTTTGCAATTGAGAATGCCTTCGGAATATTTGATTGGACAATTCGTAGCGATTTATTTAAATATACAATTGATTTTGCTTGCAATTAATTTGATAATATAATAAAATTCTCCTCTTCCAAAGAAGAACAAGTAAAACATTTGCCAAGAGTCTTTTTGACTTATGAAAAAGAAAACATTAAATTAAAGAGCTCAAAATATAGCTTTCCTCAAAATCAAATTAATTCCTTTTTCATTTACAAAGTAAAATCAGATCAGATTACTCCAGGTGATTTAATTACCAAAAGTATTAAAAAATTAACGTTTTCGAAAATAGAAAAGTGAATTGCAAAGAATTTTGAGTTCAATTAAATTTTATTGCAAATTTATTAAAATTCTGTTAGTCTTAGAAAAACTAATAATTTACTTAAGAATGATGAGGAACCTGATGAACTTGAATGATGTGGATACCCTGGGAATGGACTGAAACGAGTCAGGAGGCAATTGAAAAACTTAAAGAAGTTCTGATTATTAAACCTATATTATATTCATTTCAACCTAATGCATCGATTATTTTGTTTATTGATTGTTTTCAAATTGCTATTCTGTATATTTTGAAGTAGCCAAGTGTATGTAATAATGTATTCCAAGTTATGTTATCTCTTAGAAATTAAAGATCTTATGAAACAAAATTATACAATAACATAATTTTTGTGTTTAGCAATTGTTAAATAATTACATAAATTTTCTCTGTAAGTACTTGGACAAAAATCTGTTTTTCATGCTGATCATGCAGCACTTGTTTGGCTTAATATATACAACAACCTTTGGAATCATTATTTTTGAAAATACGCTTAGTGAATTTTTTTTGATACTTAATATCACCAAAATTAGAATGTGCATAACAAATTGCAATTAAAATACTATTACGATAAAAAAAATAATGTATTTTCTTAACATTCATTAAAGAAAAATAGCGTATTTTCAAAATATATACGTATGACATCTGTACAGAAACTGAACTAGGATTTTCGAATATTTCACAATATTTTATTCAGTTAGTATCAGTCGAAGAAACAAAACGTGTTTTTCTGAAAAACTTTCTACTTTCTTATGCATTAACTTAAGAATAAATCCACTTATAAATCATGCATTATGAAATACATAGTACAGGACCTCAGGATCAAAATGAAAAATATTTCTACAACATTTTATCAAAATATATGAATATATATATATATATATATATATATATGCGTATCACCTATCAAAAATGTAACTGTGCTGAAATTTGAATTCAGCGTAAAAAATTAATAGAAAATAAGGATGTACATCCAAATAAACTCAATCCGTACTTTGATAAGTCACATGTTCATGCAGCTCTCTCTCTCACTCATTGGAAATTTTTGTAGATGTTCATAAATATCGTTTACAGTTACAGCATGAATAAGATCATATTCAAAATTCTTAAATATTTCAACTGTATGCGACCCAGGAATCTTATTTAACACATGCAATATTGTTATGAATCGCTTATAACTATCTTTAAAATTTATAGCAAATACACACACACATATATGTATATAATACATACATACATACACACACACACACACACACACATATATATATATATATATATTTATACACATCGGGGAGAAAATATTTTTTGATCGACGAAGACTTTCAAGATTATTTTTTACAAATAGTCATTAAAATATTTTGAGTGTTCATAAGCAGATAATTTTCAACAAATTTTGATCACATAAATTAAAGTATGTAGGTTTATTGGAATTAATAAAATGTATTAGGGAAGATTAGCGCTTTTTATTTAATTTGCTCCGCAAGCTATAATACATTGATATATACATCAACTAAATTGTCCTATCGGGTACTAGTCATGCAATGGTCACTTCTGAACAGCTGTGATGTAATGCTACTATTACAGCGCTTTGTATTCTAGGAAAATAACAACATCGCTTCGAATAGTAGTACCATAATAATTCTGTAATTTGTGAATAAATTTGTCTGTATATTTCCCTTTTCCGCCTAATCCTTTCGTGCATGATTTTAGTTCATGATGACAAGTTCCGATTCTTTTTTTAATGTGCCCAGTGCACTCATATTTGGTGATACTATTTTTCATATATATTTTTCACCGTAGAACAAGCTAAGTATCCCCATCAATATAAAAGGATGAATACTTTAGCCATTTGAAATGGCAAGAATGTTTGAATATAGGATTTGCACCAACATATTGCAAGTTAGATGATGACTTAGAATAATTTTGCCATCACGTGTGTTCCCGGGATATATTTAATATTTTGTTTCCAACACATATGTTACATTTATTTGACTTAATTTCTATATATACAACGTTACCCGTATTACTGGATATCTTCTACATAACCATTTATTGACATTTGGTCATTGTTACGTTGTTAAATGCACTTACAAGAGTCGCCGCAGTTCGCCAAATCCTCTTCTTGGATATTCAACTCTTTTATTTCAAGAGCTGCTGTATAAATGGAATCTTGTACAATTCTTAAAGCAACTTCTTTTCATAGATCCTGAAAGCTAATTTTGATAAGCGTGACATTCTAATTCTGCATTTGGTTTTTTCGAAGCATTTCGGCCCTTTCATATCATTAACATGCCTAGTAAAAATTAAATACTTATCTTATCCATCGTGTTTCTCATCATCTTATATCATCTTGATCTTATTCATTTAATCTAAAATGCTGATATAGAATTTGAACAGCTATTTCAACCAGAAATAAAAGGACAATTAAAAGCAATTTAAACGATGTAGCTCAGAAAACCGTAAATGGTGTCTAATACTGTCATTAATATTTCAAAACATTTTCTACTAAATATGATGCCATATTTCTCAAATGAGTCTCAATATGTTTTAAAAGTTCCATAATATTAAAAGCAAAGAATTTTAATAAGAATAGAAAACAATGAATATTTATAAAAAGGCTTCAGCTTCTGATTACAAAAAAGTAACTTTTAATTATTTTTTTAAATCATCTGATATCTTCTACATTACTATTCTACATAACAAATGCTTATAACTTCATTTCCAGGTATCATTGCTACAAAAAAGGTAGTTTTAGAAAAAAAGAAAATTACAATATATTCTAATAAATAAAAAACAATTAGATATTTTCTTTCAAATTCTGGCTTTTAACGTGGTCAATAAAACTTTAAAATTTAAGGAGTAGATTATACTAAGATTATTAAACTAAGTATATAAGATATAAAATTAAAAAATATCGAAAGATGTTAGTAATATTGAAGCTGATATGTTATAAAAGTATCATATTTCCTATCACATTCAACTCTGAGCTCATTTATTAGACCTTGAGAAAATTAAAGCCCATCAAAGAAATGAAAATGAAAATAATGGTAAATATGAAAAATTGACTGATGTCCTTCATGAAAATTAGAAATTAGTACAAAAATGTAGAATCTAATTTGTTAAAGTTAAAATTATTAGAAATTTATCATCATCAATTTAGCCATCTTGGAGTTTAAAAAAAGGCTTAACTTAATTACACCTGAGTTTCATTCATCTGGTATTAATTGATATATATCAAACATTATAAAATATTGTGATGTATGTCATAATAACCGGAAAAATAAGCCAAAGTTATTTGGATTGTTAAAATTGTTCCCCGAACCGATAAATCATTTTAATATATTTCGTTTGATGTACAGTTGGTGAATTTAACAACTATATATTAGCGGAAATATTTCTTCACATTGTAAATGACAATGCAACCAGTTATGGTTGGCATTTTAGAATCTATAAGTGAAATGACAGAAACTTGTATAAAACGGCAGCAAAAAGTATTCCAAACTCAATTTCCTGTTGAACTGTTAACTAATAGACTTGTCTCCTTTATTTACTCAAAATGTAGAAGGTTTCTGAAAAATTAAATTAAATATATTCCATACTACTTCTCATCATCATCACCGGAGAGGAAGAGTAAAAGATTATTATTATTACACTCCACTTGAACAAGAACAAGAACTATAAGAACAAGATTATTATTACACTCCACTTGAAGAAACACATATCCTAACAAAGGAGAGAAACGCTGAAAATCATAAGAAAAAATAAAATACAATCTCATGCAAGATTTTCGAATGCAAAATTTAAAACCGGTAACAATGCAATTTATGAAAATTTCATTGCTCAAACACTCCTATATGAAGTTCTTCATTTCCCACCTCTGATATTATAATATCTTAAATAAAAATTCTGATACAGCTTATAAAATTCATAGAACAGATGCTTTAATTAGAAATTCAACAGAAGTAGAACATTCTTCCAGATTAAGAGCATGTTCACCAACTCCAGACGTGAAACTGACATAAGGCAAAGGCTGAGAGCGGGCTATTAACCGCTAGATGGTGCTGATACCATGATGGAAAGTATAAAGAGTGAGTTTTCTTACACATTGTCATTTCTGCAGAGAATTTCAAAATGCAAGCCTCCTGAAATCCATGATAGAAATGACGATATGTAAGAACACTAGCGATGTATGCTTTCCATTGAATAAAAGGCTATTACCGCTTGTTTTCCACCTATGCATTGTAAGGTGAAAATTGCTTGTTTAGATGTCTTCTATCACCCCTTAAATTTTCCCCTTGAATTTAGAAACACTCTGTACATATATATATATGCCTCACACACACACACACACACACACACACACACACACACACACACACACACACACACACACACACACACACACATATATATATATATATATATAAGAAAAATTGTGTAGTGGATTTCTCATTAGGAATCCACTTTGTAAGATCGGAGTTTGCTCAGAATATCGTGTTATGCATTAAATAAGAAGAAATGCTCATCAGCAAGTATCGGAATTCCATAGACATTAGATTGTTGCCTACCGAGATTATGGATTATCGTTTCGTGTTATTGCCAGTTGCTCTCTCTGGTCGAAATCCAACCAATGCCAAACGAATATGGAATCAATAGATAGTGGAGGGTCATACTGAACGACATGCAGGATCTCTACCCCCTACCATAACTATTGCCCGAGAAGTCAGACATACTGTGACGTCGGCACTGCAAGAACTTACAACCACTTCACGGACTATTAGTCATGAAACGAACAAATTTGTAGCATGCGCAGTATCCGCTTGTACGGTGTGACAAAGTTTGCAGAATCGTACACTGTCAGGATGGCGGCCAATGATTCGGCTTTCTTTGACAATGCAGCATAGAGACAGACAGCGACTCTGGTGCACCGAACGACATTGCTGAATGAAGGAGGTTTACAATGACGTCTTTTCAAACGAATCTCAAATATGTGTGCATTAATTTCATGGTCTGATACGTGCCTGGACCACTTGTCTCCTGCTTCGATTCGATATCGGCACCTAGTGTGACTGTTTAAGCAGCAATTGAGTACTCGATAAGTACACCTCTAACTCATTTTGACGATAATTTGAACGCCCATTGGTACATTTCTGACATCGTACGTCCAGTGGATATGCCCTATCTACCAAGCCTATCAAACGCCAGCTTCAAAGACGATAATGCAAGACCACGCGTTGCACGTCCTGTTTTAACCTTCCTCAATACACAGAATATTCGATGCTGCCCTAGCCTGCACGGTTTCCGACCTGTCACTTATTGATAACATCTAGGAATGGTTTGCTGAGAGACTGGCTAACCACCCCTCTCCAGCTAATACGATTGAAGAAGTGTGCATAGACTTAAATTGGCATGGAATGATTTGCTTGCTTTCGTCATTCTATTTCAATTCAACTCCATGCCTAACTGGGTAAGGGCCTTTTAGCTGTCAGGGGCAGCAGCTGTTTCTACTAACTTCACACTGCTGTAAACCACCAAACTTCTTGAAAATTTATTCATTTTGTCTTCATATCATACTTTTTCTGCACAATAAATGTCTTTTTTTTGCTTTCGTTCTAAGTGTTGTAACTTGAAAGGCCAGCAGTGTATGTATATAATGAAATATTTTGTTAAATAATTTGTAAATATTATATTTTTAAATATTTTTTCTTTTGGCGTATCACAATAAAAAAAACTTGAAATATTTGAAATTAAGTATTTATTGATAATATAAAAAGACAGAGCAATTACATCATGATAGCAATGGATGCAATGCAATATGCGCCCATTCGTTTCCGTAACTAAACCAAAAAAAGGAAGGAATTTCCCTGTTTGGGAAGTTAAATGCAAGATTTATTCAGATCACTTGACATTAGGTTTAGAGAGCTTTAGATATATATATTTTATGTGATACTACGTGTCGATCGGGAAATCTTCCTACTAACTTAGATCGTGGCAATATGCAAACCTATGCTGAGTTATAACAAGAGAATAAATATATATATAAATGACAATATCAAGATGAATTGTATGGTACCCATTTTATTCGCCTTTTACGGCATTCAGAAGCTACAGTGAGACTGTTCTTTGACACCTGGTTACACATGGATCTACCACAATTACAAAACTGTAAAGCAAACATTACCCAATTAATGATTTTAGATACCGATTTTAATAATTTAAAACAGAAACATACCTAAACTTAAGCTTGCAAAAATAATGTTTATTTAAAGTATATATAAAAGCTCAATTCAAAATTATAAATATGTAAATCATTCATCCTATGACATATATGCATGCAAGTGATATGTATATATATATATATATAATGAAAATTATGATTCAATAATTTAAAGAAGTTAATGAAATAATCAACTAAAATTAGTATGGAAGCAAAAATGATAACATGAGAAAAAATTTAGAATTACAAAGAAAACTAATAAATATTTTTCTGGATTATACTGCAAAATAAAATGTTTAATTGCCAGAAACCCAGAACAAAAGGAAAGTAAGAAAAATATGCTACAAAACAATTGAAAAAAGGGTTCAATTCGTCTTAAAGTATATTAAACAAATAAATAATTCCAAAAAGATAAGTTCAAATCGTAATTAAGTACAGATTGAAGGATGAAAAACAAAGAAAGATAAAACAAATAAAAGAAAAGAAAAAAAAATGTAACGTTTGTAAATTCTGAATCCGGCTGTTAATAAACTTGCTTATTATGCAACGTTTTACAAGCAAAAAACACACACTCAAAAAGTTTCTTAGGGGAAAAAAAGAAAAAGATTAATCTAAAATGTAAATTAACCAGGTTTAAAAAAATTACAGAACCTTAACAGGAAGACTCACAGCATAACAACACTCTTCACACAAATTTACCATTTATAAACCAAATTCCTCTCACTTAACTCAATAAAGATATATGAGCTCCCAAAAATGTGCAAAGTATACGAAAAATTTCATTGTGCGATTTTTCGTATTTTTTTCCTTAGTGTGAAGATTGAAATTTAAAATGTGATGGAATGAAAATTGAAGGATTCTAAAGCTTAAATAAATATGCATTATGCTAAACATTTTTACAAATATTAATAAATCAGTGAACAAAAAAATTGCTGGATTATCAGATGTCTTTTAAACGATAAAAAATATCTATTCGTTTGTGTTTTAAAAGAAATTGTATATGCAAAGTACTCCATCCTCAGTGTAATCGATGAGATATATCGAAATGCCTTTCAAACAACAATAAATTCATTCTGAAAAAGAAAGCAATGCACTATGATTTGCATATTTTCTTACAGTACCGAAAAACCAACATAAACGTTCCATTTCGAAATTCAACTTTCTTTTCGTGGTATAAAAATACACTCCCATCGCAAATCGATACTTCAATCCATCACACATGACTCCTTCTTCGAAAACCACTTTTTTTTTCTATATATATATCCGAACTGTATCGATATTATTTCCTAAATGCAACTCCATCTCTGGGTAGCCCGAAGGCCTTCAGCGAAAAGATCCCTAGAATTAAACTTCCATCTGAGTAAACAGCGGTCCTACAACCACTCGTCCTGCAACACCACGCCTGAACAACTGTTTCTAATTGATGTTTAATGGAGTGGGGGATCCGGCTCATTTTGTCGCCGGAGGAAACCCCCTTCAGAAAACTTAGTTTGAATTTCGAGAAGAGTGAGGCGAATTCGATGTTTTAATTAATGCAAGCGACGATACGAAATAATGATGGCGAGATTGCTTACGAATCGATTGATGGGAAGGAAACGTTAAAAGTACTCCCGCTATTGCCCCGAAGGACTTTGGTAACAAATGAGCACCATGGACGACTCCAATTGAATAAATGTTTCTTTTTTATGTGACAATGCATTAATACCACTTAGGTATTTAGCAAGCTTCGTTCGTGAAGGTGTACTTATAAATTAAGAAAAAAGCTGCGGGGAAGACTTTCGGTTGATGAGTTTTCGTTTCACAAATGTCCTTGCGATGACTTATACGTATTAACCAGATTAACGTATCGAGGATCTCTTGACATTTTTTAATACGAAAAGAGATATGATTGCTTTGCTCGAAAATGAAATTTGACAAATTTAGTATACGCGCTTAAGATAAGTACTTGAAGGCTGAAGTGAGCTTGTAATATATTTTATTGAAATTGTGCACATTTCAGGATTGTGCACAAAGATTCTTTGTAAAAATTCTTAAAAACATACTTTAGCGAATTTAATATCAATTTAAAATAAGGATCAAACTAGCCAAATTATGCTTTGTTATAAATGCATTAATAACAAATTTTCCGGATGTATTATCCATGATTTATTTGTTATATATATGTGAACAAAAATATATGTATTAAGAATTATTATTATTTTTCATTAAATAGAATCCATTACAGAAATTAAGTTATACGAATTTTAACTATTTAATATTTTAAAAGCATTGTTATATATAAATATATATATATATATATATATATATATATATGAGTTATGTTACTCACTCTAGTGGTTGTTCTACTTTAAAATCATTGCTTTTAATTGAATTATTCATTTTATTCAGTTGATGACGATAATAGTTGGTTACACTTAAATATTTGCTAAGTACTGGTCTTATGCTTTGTGAACATGTTAAGCTATTGTTAAGATATTGTTTTTATCTTTGTTCTAATAAAATTGTTCTTTTGTGTAATTTAAGATTAGTTAGTAAGTATTAGATTGAATTTATTTACGTCGTACTAGAAGCAACAGTAGAGCTATTGGGAATGGACTTCGAAATATTGAACCACGGTCAAGTGACGAGGGATCAGTTAGTGTTCGCATAATCAACTTTTTTGTATTTTTTATTTTGTTATAAAGGAATTTTTTGAGCGAGATTGTTTGGATCCATACAGTTAGATAAACCATATATTTCTGTTTATTGGAAGAATAAAATCAATTTAATTTGCTTTTTTTTTCATTTTTTGACTTAATTTGGCTATCGGAACAAGTCTTATGAACTTTGTAATAATTCTGTAAATTCTGCGTTGATGTTATCGTTTCACTTGTACACACACACACACACACACACACACACATATATATATATATATATATATATAAATAATTAAAGTATTACATACAATTTGTAAATATTCATTTTTAAAATAATTCATGAGAATGAAATATGAATACATATTCCTATATTTTCATATGCAACATTTATTTGTTGACAGTTTAAGAAAATTTCCTCCGTTTGAAAAAGATTGGTGTTCTGTATGCCATCTTATGCTTTCAACAGGAATATTAAAATTTCATAAATTTTAGAACTGCATAAATAATTTATGTATTCAATATTATTTATATTTCACATTCACTTTAATAATTTTATTTTCTGTTGTTCGTGAACTTTTATATTTGATATGCTTATTATTTTTGAGCATTTTATTAAATAATAACTTATTATATATTTACTCATAATTAATTCATTATTTTCTTCAAAAGCAATTTAAAATAAATTTAAAACTGGATATCAAATCATGATAAAAAGTTATTTTAATTTCTTAAGTAAATATGGAAAAACGGAAATGTAACTATAATAATTATAAGGAAATATTACCTTTTTTTTTAAAGTTATAGCAAATTAATAATTTATGGTTGAATTAAAATAGTTCTTCTTTAAAATTCTCGAAAGGGCAAATAAGAATGTCTTATAAATAAAAATTCTGAGGATATATAATATCTACAAATTTCATTTGTGTAGAAAAAAACATATGTAATTTACGTGTACGTATTTTCTTTCAAAAAACGTTGTATAGTGTTATATCCTTTTTTTTTACACACCCTTAGACTGAATAAAGTTTTGGTTTTAACTCTTGTATGCTCTAGCAAGTAAATTAAACACACAAAAGAATAAAATAATTACGAAAAGCTTGTTAAATTTCCTTTTTAAGCTGTATTAATGAATAGACAAATAAAAAAGATGGCCATATACAAAAAGGGCATAAAAATAAAAAAAAAGAAGCTTATCTCTAGAACTTTCTAGAAAATCATTTTGTTTACTCACTGATGGAAGAAAAGTATTTAATGTTACAATTTCTTTAGAACTTAGAGATAGGTAATGAATATTTACTTTAAAAAAGAGTAGATTACCATTAGTTTAAAGAGAACATATATCGTTGGCTTTTAAATGAAATTCTTTGTATAAACTAAAGGAAAATTAGTTTAATACTAAATTCCAAGTAATGCTTTCAAAGCTGATGTAATATTTAATTGCTAGAAAAAAAATTTATTTAATGTTTTCCATTCGGAGTACAAAAAATATAATACCATTTCCCTTCACGAAACATATTAATTCTAGGAAGTAGAGTATTTTATTCCACATTTTGTATTAGGTGTACATCTCCTTCCTTATAGAAAATATTTTAAATGTATTTGAAAGCAACTCAATGCATTTGAAAAGAATAATTCATAACATATTTTATATGAAAGAGGGTACGGAGTATTCAGGTATTCATGAATACTCTTCTGTGATGAGAATTCTTTCAGATGTATATATGAAAGAAGTATTGAATCAAATATTTGAATTCGTTCAAAAAAAGAAATAAGTTTGTTGAATTTAAAAGATTCAATCACATTTTGAAAATGAAAAAATAATATTTACCAATGTTCAACTGAAAGAATATTACCTCATGAATTGCTTTATAAGAAAATGGTTGAAATATGATAATAGTTAAAAATTATTTCCTTTTTAAATCTAATAAATTTCGAATATAAAATCCTAAATGTTATTTCATACTAGTTTTAGTTCTATATTAAAAAGAAATAATGGAATAAAAAACTTCGATATACATAATGAAATATTTTATATATATTAATTTACGGTCCGTATTTAAAATTTGGTTTATCCATTGTTTTTCAATCGATATATTTAATTTTAAATATGGCATACTGTCTTAGGATATAAAGTATTAATTACTTTTTGATACTTTTGGTAAATGATAAAACTATAAGAGTTTATATACATTGAGAAACTATTAAACACAAATAAGCCTTTTTACTTCAATACGATTATAAAAATTAAGAGCATTTTTGAGAAATTAATTAAATTTCGTATGTATGAAGATATGTTTATACTTATTTTAGATACATAGTTTATTTTAGAGAAATATTTTTTCTTTGTATTATGGGGAAATGTGCATTCGATATATTCGATGAATATCAAATTAAATAATATTTTAAGTACTTATTAAAAACTTGAACTAAGATTTGATTGAGGAATAAAATCTTCTTTTTGTATAATTAACTATATATATATATAATTTTAAATCCGAATTATCTTCTTAGAATATTATGTAATCACACCTTTTTGATACGTTATAACTGATAATACTGTAACGAACATGAGTTGATGCTTCCCTGCAACGCTGCATTTGTAAAGAAAAAAGTGGATGAGAGTGGAGATGTCATCACTTATCAAAATAGAGTTTAAGCACTGCCCCTTCAACTTTGCAACAGATTTGGTGATCATTTGGCGACTTTGGTGTCTTGGTAACTGGAGACAAGGAGAAACTAATAGCGAATGGAAATTAATAGAAACAATGGAAATTAATGGAAATTCGATGGCGTGGAAACAGAGACGAATAATTCATAAGAAAGAAAAGTTACCGACTTTTCGTGAATTTTCCTATGCGACGTCACACCTGGCCGGAAAGGTATAAATAACCAAGAGCTACAGTCGGAGGAGTCAGTTTGAGGAGGAATCGTTCCGAGTACGGAATCAGTTGTCCGTTGATTCTGCTTTGTAGACAGATCGGGGATGAAGAAGCAGCGTGTATCTTTTGGGAATTTTCGGATCCTGCCCAGGAAGGTGCAGAATATTACTGCAGTGAAGAACTAATAAGCTGGTGAGCTGAACGAAGCCGAAATATTTATGACAGTCTGTAAAAGTGTACTTTGTTCCTGTTTCTTTGCCACTGTGTATTTTGTGTACTGTTATTGTCTAAGCTATGATAACTGTGTGTTGTCCTGAAGATTTACGGATAAATCATCATTTGTCGTTATCCTCCGAGTTGATCTTTGATTTCACTTCACGCATACAACCACAAAGATAGGAAAATAATTTTTTTCGTAACAATACTATAAAAATTGGTAACACTTTTGAGTAACTCATAAACAAAAATAGATCTTGTTATGGTAATACGACTTTAAAAATTATTAATGTTTTCAAGAAATTAACTAATTTTCATATAAAAAAAGGTACGCGTATACTTATTTTAGGAACAAGGCTTTTTTTAGAGTCCTATTATTCTATACACCAAATATAAGTGCAATTAAAAAGTTTTAATTTATAAAATTTTAAAACTATTATTTTTAAATTGTATGTATCAAATTTTCCTTACACTTTACACAGATAACATTAAAGCCGTTTTTTTTTCGAAGAAAAAAAATTGATTCACTGTTTTGGAAAATAACTTCATTTTATAATGTGGAAATTATCATCACTACGTATTATGTAGAATTTGATGGATCTGTACCAGAATCCTAGATAAAAATACATTTTGAGATAAATGGAAATACAAATGCTGTTTTATCTTAATTAAAATGTTAGCATTTATTTTTCTCCCTCTGGAAAATTTATAAAATTGGTATAAATAATATATCTGTGATCTCAACCAAGTAATCTTTATTTTTTTAACAACAAAAACAAAAATGCATAATTTGAAACATTTAAATGTCTATATTAAAGAAGAATATTTCTGTTACTTCTATGTTCAAATGTTATACATAGTTGTATAAGACTAATTAAAGAATCTAGCAGCAGAAAAATTCCCATCGGTTATTTGGTTAGTTGGAGTGACGTGTTCTTAAACTCAAAAATGTCTCCTAAGGAATAAAATTCATGAAATACAGACAAATTAAATAACCATGTCAAAAGTATTTTTCTTTCGTTTTTGTCAGTCATAATATTATTATGTTATAAGAAATGTATATTATATATAACTATTACTTCCATGTAAAATAATAATAATTCATTTTTATTTCTCTTTGTTGATAAAGATCTTGTCATCGATTTTATAGTAATCTATCACTGAAATTGTTAGACAACTTTGGATCTGATCATATTGATTTCAACACTTAAGTAAATTATCTCTTATCCGATGAAATACGAATAGCAAAATTCTACTGAAACTAACATAAATGAAGAGAAATATATTCAAAATATATTTGAAATCAACGACAATTTTCTTAAAACATAATAATAGTTTTATTGGGATTCATTTATATGCATATAGGTTTTATAATATTTCTTTTAATTTTTTTGTCTTATGATACATATTTTAATTTACTCGAAGGTAATTAATGCTTTTTTGAACATATTGAATTAAAATTTCAAAACTAACTATCTGTTTTGAATCACCTTAATAATTATTATACTGAGCATGTATATATTTTCATTTTTTACTTGTTTTCAAATGTACGCGAATCTGAAATAGTTTCAATATTACTTAAATTCTTAATGGGGTTATGAAGATTAGTGTTCGATATTCCAAAGACTATTAACTTCCTCAGAAACTAACTTTTAATATTTAAGGCACCTTAGTAATACATATAAAGATAAGAGTTAGTCTCCTGTTAAATATGCATTTATTTTAATGAATTTATTTTGCACCATACTCGTATTTCTTGATAAATACATATTTTCAAAATAACTCTCTCTTGAGTAGATGTGGCCGAACTCTTTCAGAAACGAATGTAATTATCAGATCGTAGCAGTATTATACCATAATATTATCAAATATTTCGTTTGCAATAATTAGGATTGTTTCATTGAAATATAAATATGTATTAAATATACTATTTGGTGCATCCTGCAAATTTCGGGCGTAAAACATCATTTAAAAAACCATACTAGGTACTTGAAGATTCAATTCGATAAAACTATGCAATGCATCACCAAAAGATATTTTTAAATTTTAATGTAATCTGAATCAAGAGCTTGTGGTAAGTCGATTGATGAGATGAGAGCATTGTGGCTGGAGAAGCTATAGTCATATATCTGTTTCATTTATCTATTTTTTCTAAAACTTTTTTAAAGAATCAAAGTCTTAAAATCATCATATTGAGACACATACAATATAAAAAAACAGACTAAGCATCCGTAACATTATAATGATTGCATAAAATTGTGAAGTCCATTGTCAATAGCACTTTTTTTTCTTCTGTAGCGAAGTTTTAATTAAAAACTTGAAAACTCGATAAAAAGTTCCACCTAAACTGACTAATTTTATTCAGAAACAGATTAAAAAAATACACATATGTCAACTAAGTTATATTATTCAATAACTTATTTTCGATTTAAAAGAACACCCATTGTAATTAGAAGTTAAACAGATTATTTTTATATCATAGTAACAAATGTTAATACTTATTTAATATTTCCATCTCTGAGAAATTTAATGTTAGTTTATATTATTTTCTAAAACTGGTTGTTTCTCTCAACTTGTGTTATCATTTAAATTATTAAGAAAATGTCTTGAAATTTTTTTTAAACTACATTACTTTTTACAACATATTACAAAATGAAATATTTCTCAAAAATTCAACCTTTGATAACTTATTAAAAACACTTACTTTTCTTTGAGCAAGTTTTCTTCGGATTTTTAATATAAAACACTTCTCCTTCAACTAAGTAAGGGTTAGAAGGAAATTTATTTTAAAATATTTGAAATATATTTTTCTTTCCAAGAAAATAAAGTAAAATGTATTCACAAAAAATAAATCAATATAAGTATTTTAAAATTAACTTAATTCGAATATTTATTATCTTTTATGTTTTTTTTAAAAATATTTGTATTCACATAAATGTATAAATCATTTTCTCCAGTTATTAATAATATCATAAAAAATAAAATACTTTTCATATTTTATCACAGCAATAAAAATTAATCAAAATGAAGAAAAAGGAAGTACTTTTCAGTTATATTTTTACTCAGCATTTTTTTTTCTCTAACTAAAAATTAGATAAGAAAAATTTATGGTTATTTGACATTTTTCCCCCTGATTAATATTCGGTAGAATTTAATTATGCGTACGTCAAAGATTAAGTCTTCAGCAGCGAAAGCATTTTATTTGTGTAATAATATATTTTTTGTACGACTTGATGTTAGTTCTTATAGTTATCTCTTATTATCTTTCATGCAAAACTATTTCATTTTAATGAAAATGCAAAGTTTAATCTTTTTGTTGATTATATTTTTTTGGTGAACGAACAGTAAAAAATTGCTAAATAAGAGGATTTCATTCTGAAAGAAACCAGTAGATATAAGATGACAGCATTTAGTTCCTTATTTTAAAAAAAACAATGTATGAAATTCTAGAAGAATATAATTATTTATCATTAATTTAAATTGTGAGTAAGTTTTGTTAAGTATAATTATTCATAAAATACATATATTAAATATTTTACTTAACTTGAATAAAAATGATTTTTTCAAAAGAGCTTTTGTAATTTTAAAATTTATACAAAGACTGTAAAATATCTTAAACACGCAATATATTGCAGCTTTTTGAAGTAAAGTATGCCACTCATTCATTTTATGAGCAATAAAAGGCTTGCGCAAGAATGCATTAATAGTGTAATATACTTTAATTTTATATTTTTCAATTTGGTAGCAAACATTTTAATTATGGCTTTATATAACAGAATTTGGGCTTAGAAACCCATTTGAAACTCCAAAAGAAGTAGTTGCTTAGCTTTTTTAACATTTAAAATTTCTCAAGTATACACACACACGTATATATATATATATATATATATATATATATATGAGGATGTATGGTGTGGGTTACGATATTTTATGTTTCAAAAAAATCTCAAAGTTTTTATTGTTATATAGATGAGATGTATTTAGACTTCAGTGCATCAAAATTTAAAATGAACAACTGAGTTTTCAAATTTTAGTTTTCTTTTAATTTTCGCTGAAATCGCATTACTACATAGGTTTTATAACTTTTAGAAACAGTAATGCTGTCAAATTTCTAGTACATCGATATCATTAATAATTTTCTTCTCTGTTTCTAGAATAACATACATATTTTCACTATTTCGATATATAATAATATTTTCAGATCACAGATTCAGATAACCGTTTCGCATTTTGACAAGATATTATAGATGCTTAAGAACATTATACAAATGTATTTCTTGAGATCAAGCAATAGCTTTCAGATCAATATTTATACTATTCCTATATCACATCTTGTGTTCTATGTTAAACGTTTTTAATATGACAGTTTGCATTGATTGTAAATATGTCGTACATATTCAGTGTATATTACATTAAGAATAATCCCCTTCACATTCTGATTTTGTTAAAGTGTCAGACATTTAGTACATTATTGCCTTTTAATTACTTATTGATATTTTTGCCTTTTCCACAGTTTAAAATAAATAGTGCATCATATATTGGGGGAAAGTATAAATAATATGATACAGAAACCGAGAAGCATCTAATTTTTGTTTTCCGTAAAATAATTTCTGTAATTTTTACATTTAATACCTTCCATAAAAATTGAAATCAAAGTTAATTTCAAACATAAATTAAAGTTATTGTTAAACTTCAAATACATTTTATGCTTATTTCACGCTTATAAAACTGTAAAATTCTGCTCTTTAAAATTTCATTTATAATGTTCATTTAAAATGTGGTAATCATTGAAAATTTAAAATATTCGTCACCAAAAGACCAAACAGTTCTAAAGCAAAGTTAATTCACAATTTCCTTCACATATTACAATAACATTTCCAAATTGAGATTTCTGTATTGAATAAAAATTGTAATTGTACAAATGTTACATAATTTTTTAATATAGAGTAAGAAAACATTATTTTTAGTGTTCTAAATTTGCTTAACTATTTTCATCTATTTGTCTAATTTTTACTCAAGATTTAAATTTCTTACTGTATACAATTATATTTTAAGTAAAAAATATTGTTATGTACTTAAGTCTGCATGAGTGCTGTCACATTATTTTAATGCATTTTTATTACAAGCACAAAATTGTATTTGATCTCATGCTTTGTTATAATATTTTAATTATTAAAAATTAATAATAATTTTAATGCTTTGTTTTAATAATGCTTTGTTTGAGTATTATTACCATTAAAATAAATCTATGTTAAATGAAATCACTCCTAGATTTATTTTACCGTATATAAGATTACTTTACTTGACACTCCCGTTATTGCTTGATAATATTTATTATATGCAATGTAATGCATTTTTATAAGTATTACATAGAGTCGATACTCTTGGTTGAACTAATAATTTCCGTGGGTTAAGATTTCGCGCATTTTTAAAGCTCTGCATCAGTCTTAGGTTTCATACACAGAAGTACATACCGAATTCGATGCACTTCAATTTGATGACATTCGGTTTCGAGCCTCTCAATGATTGTTCCTTTCGTAAAAGTGGCCAGTAGTCATCTTTGTGCCGTCGTTCGTTCTGTTAAATCATAACAACGTTCTTTTCATTTTAATTACATAGAACTGATTGGAACTGCTTATGCTGAAGGAACTAGTTTATTTGCGTTACCAATGGAGCAAATCTTTTACGCATGAGCGTATGTGCTTTGCGTAATAACACAATTCACCTTCAACATCTAACTGTTTACAAGTCATTTCGAAAAAAATTAACCAATATTTATTTACTCATACATTCTTTCGCTGTTTAAAAAATATTTTAAATTTTAGGCAGCAGTATATATATATATATATATATATATATATATATATATATATATATAT
>BMAW01013110.1:214148-307611 GCA_019974015.1 Nephila pilipes
TATATATATATATATATATATATATATATATATATATATATATATATGTTATCGTTTATGTAGATAAGGTTCCTGCAAATTATGCAATTATTTGCAAATTTTACTATCATAAATTATTGAGTGAACATGTAATGAATAATAATGCTTTCCAGTTATCCAAATATAGTAACAGAGAAATAAATAATCGTCTTTTGGCATTCAATAAGAAGGTGGGTTTACACCTTACAAACATTAAATTTCCATATATTTTCTTAACGCCAAAATTTCACAAAAATCCTGTAAAATTTCGAAGTATTACGAATGGATATAACACCTATATCACTAAATCTGGCAAACTCCTTCAATCCATTCTTCAAAAATCTATTGACAATATTGATAATACCGCTATTATTAAAAATAGTTTTGAAATTGTCAAAAACATGAAGGAACAAGAGGTATTCTCTATACATGGATATGATTTTGAAGACCTTTTTAACTCAATAGATATTCAAGATTTAATTAAGGTTCTTGCAATTTTATACAAGAAATATCATTTTAATCAAACAATAAAACAGGAAAAATTCAATACTCTCGTTAAACTTGTATTACAAGAGAATTTTATAGTTTTTGGTCAAAATCTCTATAAACAAATTCAGGGTCTCCCTCAGGGAGGTCCAGCTAGTAATTGTCTGGCCAATTTTTATTTACATTTTTATGAATTACAACAGATTGACAATGATTCTTACTTTCTTTTTCGTTACATAGATGATCTAATTATTTTAGGTAAAACTGAGGATTTTAAACCAAATATTTCATTTTACCCTAATTACCTCAAATTATTAAAAACTAATCTTAATTCAAATACAGTAGAATTTTTAGATCTCGATTTGCAAATAATTGACAATAGACTTATTAGTAATATTTTCGATAAAAGAGAGAGATTCGAATTCCATGTTATTAAAATACCTTTTTGGAACAGTAATCTACACAGATCCATTTATAGGAATATTTTATTGGGCTTTTTATTACGTAATAAACAAATAACCACGCATAAAAAATAGACAAATTTAATAACATTAAAAAAATTCTTTCTCAAGCAACTGTTTGATCATGATTATCCAATAAATTTCTTAAAATGCTTATATACATCGAGAATATATTAACTCTTTGCGAATCATGATCCAATTTCAACCACCACACAACAATAGGGTCCACAAAGTTTGCTTGTTAGTGATTCAGCTGTGAAGAATTTATTATTTTTTTTACATTTACACAGCTACATTCTTTTACTCACTCTCTGGACCGTTATATTCTTCACCATACTACTTATTACCAACCAATTGTTTGCATCTTTTACGAGGGTTATTATATTTCTGTCCTAATAATGAAAAAACAAATATGTAGGATCGAAATTGGTTTTATTGTTTCTTCTAAAATATTCTCCCATGATGATCAATCACTTTTGCAAGCGTTTGAACCAATTTCAAAGCACTTTTCCAGTCCGATTGGTAACTCAAAACATGGTTTTGAATGCATTCAACCGCTTCTTCGAGGGTCGAAAATCGTTGTCCACGTAATTTATTTTTTGATGTGTGGAATAAGGAAGTCCATTGGGTGCCAAATCAGGGGCTGCGGTAAATAGACCCATCAGTTCGATCTTCGCTCCGTCAGAAATGCCTTGTTTGAGTCGATGTGTGAGAGCTCGCATTGTCAGATGAAGAATGATTCGCTGTTCTTCTGCTTTTTCGAATTTCTCCGATGACTTCTGGCAAACAAATGGTCGTAGTACCATTCAGAATTGACCGTCCTGCTGTTTCGCCACTGTTGCCACATGACCGTTAATGCCGAAGAAAACAGGCAATCATTTTTCTGATGTGCTTCTTCCTCGAACAACTTTTTTGTGGTTTTGGACTCATCTTGGAAGACCCATACAGTTGATTGCTGTTTTGTTTCCGGCTCATATAGATCCATGATTCGTCACGTAGATGTTATACAGCCTTTGATGTACATTGATGTATTTTTCAACATTTCCTTGCACCACGACACGAGTTTTTGACGTTTGTCAGATTATGCTGATCAACAAATTTTTTTAGCACGCTCTAGTGGTTCATGCAATATTTTATTGATGCTAGTCATACTAATGTCCAAAGACGCTCTATCTCACTGGTATGTCACATGACGATCTTTATAGTTCACGCACAGCATTGATCTTTCTGGCACAACAACGGATTTTGGAAGACCTGCACGGATTCGTCCTGGATCGAACATCGACCACGATTAAATCGTTATACCATTTTACAGTGCTGTAGGATGGCGCTTTATCGCTGTAAAAGAATTAAGTTCATCGAAGCACCTTGTCTTGACAATCCACGTCGAAAGTTGAAAATAATGGCACGGAAATGTTCACGATTCAATCTCCATTTTTGACAGAGAAGAACTTTTCAATTTACTGTCAACAACAAAATAAAAGCTATAATGGTAAATGTTTGCCGAATTTATGTTTAAAAATCAAACTTTCGATTAAAATCGTCATGGTCGCCTAGCAACACTTACTGTTGCCAAGGCCAGAAATATAAATAGCAACCCTCGTACATTTTATTACTCAATGACTTAAATCTTTTCAATTTATATGGTGATGATGTGTTATATTTTTCATTTTGAGTATGTGATATACATCTTGCTTAAAGAAAATTCCGTCTTACTACTCATTTGAATCTTCATTTCTTTGAATTTTGTAAGTAATTTTATATTTTGATTTGTTGATAATTTTAGAATGATAGATTTTATTTTGTAAATTTTATCGTTGAAATTTTTTTGCATTTTTAATCTTTGAACTCTTTTGTAATTTGGATTTCCCAATTCAGCCTACAAGGAATTAAAGATTTTATTTTGTAGATTTTGACGTGAATTTGTTTGCATCTTTTAATCATGAACTTTTTGATTGATTTCCTAATTCAGCCTACGTCGCAAAGGGGAAGTTGGTACCATTGAATAGTTTAACGCTCATTAATCGGTCCTCAGCCCGATTTTGCTTTTGACTTGCTGGGTTCCATATTTTCATTTATTTTTTTTCTTTCATTGTTACATTTCTTTCTAGTTTTTTGTCTTTTAAGTGTTTTAAATTATTTTCATAGATTTTCAGTATATATATACATATAGATATATATATATATATATATATATATATATATTCATGTAGGTCAGCAATTATAGGAAATGTTGATTCAGTATGTATATATATACTGAATCAACATTTCTCATAATTGAATAATTCCTACTAGACTGTTGGGCTAAGCCGAAGTCCGTCAAGATCCTTTCATACATACCTCTTGATTACCACATGACCTAAAGAAAATCACTCCATATAATAATGAAACAGTCAAAATTCTTTTCTCTGAGGTCGGGATAGCTGAAGCCGCGTTGCTCATCTCCTCAAACTGCGTGTGCTGGAAATCTGATTGCGTTAAAAATCTTATGAAATGTAAAGGCGTTAAAATTACCACTCTCTCGTCAAAAAAAAAAATAATAAAATAAAAATAACTTCATTTAAAGTTGTGTTTCTCATTACAACCATGAATCATAATTTCATTTTTACACTATATATATGTGTGTGTGTGTGTGTGTCTGTGTGTGTGTGAAAAATTTTAAATTCGTCTAATTTGATATGTATTGAAATTAACCTGATTTTTTTATGTTAATGAAACATAAAAATTTATTATCATTAACAGTTTCATTGTTTACATAGAATAAACTGACAAAAAGCGAGTTATATCTGATATTTAAATTCGTTACAAATGTGAAATGTTTACTAAATGTAATTGGTGGCATTTTCTCACTTTATATACAGTACAAAATTTTAAAGAAAGAATTTGAAAACAAATACTAAATTAAATTCAATTTTAATATTGAAAGAGCGGAAATTTAAATAAAAGATAAATTATGTGATATTTTGTCTTATCCTAAATGCTGTAGCTTAGAATTACGAGAAAGTACATTCACTGATAATTTCAAATAAAATAATTCTTTATTTTTACATTCATTATAATCATTAGAGATAAATAAATAAACTGGCACTATTACTATGAAATAAATTGAATTTTGTGTAATAAAAATGTGTTAAATTATTTCAATATCTTGATTTTTATAAGAAAAGTAAAACTCGTGGCTTAAAAAAAACTATTATAAATGAAAAAATTATGGTCATATTGAAGTCTTACTCATTACGACATATATCGACTTGTTGTTTAACTTTAATCAAAACTTCAAAGGACTTCTGATCCTGAAATATTCTTCAGATCGTTGTATATTGATTATAAACACGAACATTTTAATTTTAATTCGACCAACATTCTTAACTTATAAATATATTGTATTTAAATATGAATAAGAAACCAAATTTTATTTCGTACATGGAGGTGATTAATTTAAATTCCGATAGGAACAAAAAGATAATCTAAAAATTTGTCATTTAGATTATCTCAAACACTCTTTTGCCAAATAGAAATTTCACTAGATACAAGAAACGGCAAACTATTACTCTCCCCTTGATGAATTAAAATGTTACATTATAATCCCGTTTTATTTTTGATTCCTGCGCATCTAAAAAAATTCAACTATCATTCTGCTGTTAATACTTAATAAGGATCAGAAGAATATTTTGAAATAATATCTGTATTTTAGAATTTCTTAGACTATTTCTGTTCATGTGGTATTAATCTACTTTGACTTCATAGGAGTTAGACATGGAAAATCCCTTTGAGAACTCAATAACCTTAATTGATCAAAATCGGCAAATATAAAGCAACTGTTCTTTTTCCAGTCCATTAATAAATTTGTACATTTATATCTGAGTGTAATTCCTAAGTCAATTTTTTTTAATATTTAATTTCTTTTCAAGATTTTATTATTTTAATATTAAATACTTTTTGCATCATTATTTCTTACAATATAAGGAGTCTTGATTGACAAGAAAATATTCTTCTGACCAGGTATTTCTAAAGGATTTGAATTAAATTTAAATGCAATACTAAAATTGTGAACAAGAGGCAGAATTACTAGTACAATTACTCTAACAGGAAAATCATACAGCAGGTTATCAGAGAAAGAATGAAAAATTTAATTTTCTTATTACCTGATTGGTATATTAACAAATGCATGTGATTACAATATCATGAAAACCACTATATATGATTCCCATATTAATATTCAATAAATAAAATGCCACAATACTTCAAATGGTGCAAAGATTGAAAATTATGACATTTTTACAATCTTAAGCTATCAAATACGGTTTCTCTACCCTTGCGGATTATAAATATAAACACTAATTAGAAATTACTTTCATCAAAACCTGTCCTGTAAATCACAGCTTAGATGGAATTCTTAAATGAAAAAATAGGTACACAACAAAAAACGTAAGAAAGAACATTGTACATGAATTGTTCAAACGTCTAATGAGAAATCTAATTTAAAAGACAAGGAAAGGAACAGCAGGGCATTTGAGTCAATTTGCAAATGGAACATTGGAATAATTTTAGCTGCTGGTGACTCACTTGAATTTATAGGGTTTGAAATTGAATATGATTTAAACATTTGTGAAACTCCTTGATGTCAAAATGAACTATAAAGGAAGAAAATGGATAGATGTCAAACTAAACGAACTCCAAAACTAGCAAAATTGTCAAGAAATGATATAGAATTGACAAATAAGAAAATACTTCCATATAGTCCATAGAAAGTTTTAAACTCAACAATATAGATATACTGAATGTAATGAAAATGTTCCGTTTCCTAATAATATTTTTAGTGTAGTTCTACAACTCTTAAGTTCCATTTGTGTGTGAGAATTTTGTGTATAACTCACAATTTAATGTAAATATAGGCTTATTTTTACTTCTTAAAATATAACTTGAATTATTTTCTAAAAATAATCGGAACATGATAACATATTACAAGAAAATAATTTACATTTTTATCATTAAATGAATTTTCAAATAATATGATAATAGACAAGTGTTTTGCGAGATATTTTGCTCAATATTTAACGTATTTTTTTTTTCTTATTTAAAATCTTATCGAGTATGTTTGCAATTATTTGCTCAAAACATCAGATTTTATTTTTATTAAATTTGAATTATTATCATATAATACAAGTAAGAAATATGACTTTAAGTATTATAATGTAAGAAATTAGTTTTTTACAGTTATTGGTCTATATTTCAGCAATTAAATTTTAGAATCTTATCTGACTGAGTCAGATTTTACGGTTCATGTCGACTTGTCAAAAACTCACGACCAGTGTTGCTTTTATCAAATTGTGGGTTCGAATAATGTTGCCACTGAAGGTCTACTATATAGCGAACTGATGCTCGATAAATCTATCGTGGCTCCAATTATCTCTTAGCGATGTAAGGAAGTTTTAGAGGGTAGTTCAAGCTGAGATATGTTTCTCGTCACTTGATCGCAGTTTATCAATAACGTACCTAATATTGCTTCAAAATTCAACTTTTATATAGAAGAAATCAAAAAAGTCATCATGTTCAATTTCTAAAAAAATTATTAGTAAACATAACTTTTCGGCGCTTAATTTTCTCACTAACTTGGCTCCAATACATATAAATAAACAGGCATTAAAATAGTTATATGAAAGTTCAATAACTACAAATAAGAAAATTTAAGAAATATATATATATATATATTTCTTGAAATTTTCAAATGAGGTTTATTTCATTTTATAAAACATTAAAAAAAAATTATTACTGCTTCTAACAACTTATGATCCCAATTAACTTTTTTTTTCACTACTGATCTAGATGTAATGACTTTCTTCTGGTAAGACTCAAAATTCACATACACCACTGAATCAAAATACTTTTTAAAATTTCAAACGCAAAGTTATGAAACCTCATTGTAGAACATAAAATATATTCTTCATTGTATAAAACCAATTTTACTTCGACAGCAACTAAAACAGAAATAAAAGTAAATCACCCGTATTTAAGTATTTTCAAAAAAAAAAAAAAAAAAAAAAAAAAAAACACCGTTAGAAAAAGGTGATGAAAGTCATGAAAGAGATATTAAATGGGGTGTTTTAAATTTACAATAATACAAACAAATATATAATGCCTGACTTAACCTAGTGCAAAATGTTATCTTTATCATAATATTTATTAAAAAGTTCTAAATATCGAAAAATATCATCAGGATTTTCTTGTTCTGTCAGTTTTTGATGTAATGTAATTATGTTTAATCAGTAATATATATGTACAACATATATATATTTCTTTGTTTCTCATACATTTCCGAAAATATAAATGTGTCGAAGATATAATATAGCTCTTGAAACAATGAAGAATATGTACAGTTCTTTATGCTATAGTATATATTTGATCGAAATAGTACGCATTAGAACATATATAAAAGAACAATTCGTTGCGAAACAATTTTATCCTAAAATAATAAAGCATATGATACTTTCTTTGACTAAGAATGAAAGACATTAAATTTAGATCTGTAATGCCACATTTTAACTTTATAATTCGTCATCTGATTAATTAAGCAAATTAATCAGATGACGAATTATATTAATTAATTAATTAATGGCATTTTACTTAATAAATATCAATATATATATATATATATATATATATATATATATATCACGTACACTCACACAATATGAAGATACTTAAATTTACATTTTCATGAGATAAATGTGATTAAAATAAAATTCGTAGAAATGTGTTTTTCTTTATCATACTTATTGTATGGCTAATGGTAAATTTTAAGCGATAATTATTATCTGATTTACTATTTTATATAAAAAAAAACCTTCGTGATACCTTTAATCATTTATTAATATAACATAATTTTTCTCGTTCTGTTTATTCCTTCATTCTGCACATACATGAATATTTATTTTGAATACACATAATATTTATTTTGAAAGATCCCTGATTATAACTTTACACAACAAAATTTCTCGCTCATATGCTCTTATTCTCTTCTCTCTTTCTCAGACACTACTCTCTGATGATGATCTGAGATTGTTATGGTGTTTCGCTTCATATGGTGATTTCGCTTTCTTTGGTGGCCGACTAAGGTCTGAAAGTACGTAATGCTCTCTCCGAGAGAATCAATAAATAGTCTTATTCATTAGAAAAAAGGGAATATATATAGGAGTGTAAAAATTATAATTCTAAAGAGAGTAGAAAAAAATAACCCAAAATACAAGAAACCAAAAAGTGAGTTAATTGAATTTTTTTTTTTTTTTGAAAAAACGGAAAAATTAAAAATAATATATTTAATGTTGTGACAACCTTTTGAATATTAAACTGGGTTATTCCAGTATTACTGGCGGAACTATCAAAATAAACAAAATATAATGTTGAAAATGTTTATAAAGCCCTAATTGTAAATTGAAAAAAAAAAAATTGAAACCCAAAACTTAGAAGAAAAATGAAAAACTCAAAAAATTGCGAAAAATAAATATTTAGGGCCAAAAAGCAAAAATAAGAAAAAATATTAAAAAATGTCCATTGCAGCATAACACATGTATTACAGTTACATACATAGCATATAAAGAAATGAATACACTTTAGAAATTTATTTAAGTGAAATTTAAATTTAAAAAAAAAAAAAAGCTTTACTCATTTATACATAACCCATGAAGACTGTATTTTAAGCAAAAACATACCTTTAAAAACTGAAAAATGTGTCATAACAGCCTAGTAGCTCATAACACCATGCTACATATATATAAATATATATATATATTATATACAAATATATGAAGACTGATTGAAAAACTTTTGGTCAAAGCTTGAAGATGTAAGCAATTGTCAATGAAAAATAGGGAAAATTGTTGCGCATCTTTTTAACAGATAGTCACCAAAACTTTCAGTCAGTTTAGAAGAGAATTTGTTGTTTGACAATCGTTTGAGTGAGTCGATGTGAGGATTCTTGTGAAAATGGAAAATGTCGAGTATCAAGCTGTCATTAAATATTTTTTGAAAGGCAATATGCCTAAGCTAATCAGAAATGTGTTGGGCACTGTGTACGGGAACTCTGCACCATTATTTACAACAGTGAAAATTTTGGCAGCTGAATTTAAGAGTAGCCGTACCAGCTTGAGAGAAAATTAAGGCTGTGAATATGTCCAAAGAATGTGTTTATTACTTAATAATTCAAGATTTAGGAATGAGAAAACTTTCTTCTCGTTGGGTGCAGCATATGCTCATGTTAGATCGAAAACCTATTCTTATGAACATTTCCAACGCTTTGTTGGCACGGTTTAGGTGCAACAAATCAAAGTTTTAACGCCGATTAATTACTGTAAATGAAATTTAGATACACCAGAAACAAAAATACTTTCTAAGCATTGTACTGCAAAGGTGGTATAGGCTCCATAAAATAGTAAAAACTGTTTTTTCGGCTGGGAAAGAAATGGAGAATGTTTCTTGGGAAAGAAATGGAGAATGTTTCTTGGGAAAGTCAAGGAGTTATCTTAATCTATTATCTTCAAACAGGAGAAACTATTACAGGAGCATACTAAGAATCGATACTTGACAAGTTGAATTCAGAAATTGCGGAAAAGACCACATCTGCAAGAAAAAAAATTCTGTTCACCTAGACAATTCGCCATGTCACACCTCAGCATTTGCCATGGCGAATCTACGACTTACGGTTTGAGCTTCTTGATCACACATCTTACTCACCATACCTAGCCTCAAATGACTTCTTTTTGCTCCCTAACCTAAGAATTGAGTTTGGATGATAGAGAATCTCGTCATATGAGGAGGCAATGACTTTCGTCGACAATTATTCAAAAGAGAAAGACTTCGAGTACTATTTGGACGGATTAAAGATATGGGAGAATCGCTGGGAGAAGTGTGCTGACATAAAAGGAGACTATGTAAGAAAGTAAAAATAATTTAAAGGAAAAATGTCTTTTATCTTTGTTAGATTGGAAACCTTTCTTACCATCATCGTGTATATATATACATATATATGCAAGGATGGTATATATATATATATGTGTGTGTGTGTGTCTGTGTTTGTATGTGTGTGTGAGTGTTTGTATATGTATGTGTGTATTTATGATAAAGCAATTAAATTATTATGAAAAATACATAACAAATAAGAGAACAATTAAATCCAAAAATCAACAAAATGAAACATTTATAGAACTAAAATAAATGAATAAAAATTTCAATAAAATTTGATTTAAAATGAATAAATTAAATACTCAACAAAACAAAACATGCACAATCAAACTGAGTATTGAATGGTGGGGTTAAATATGTTCTAAGATAATCAATCGACCCACAGTGCAATCTTGTTGGGCAAAATTTCGAATACTCCAAAATACAAATTGTAATAATTTAATCAAAAGGTAAAAGAAATTGAAACAAGAAAATTGAAGGAAAGTTATCTCAATAACAAGAACTTTAAGCCAAAATTCTTCAACTAAAAACGAGTTCCTTAGATAAATTTAAAAAATTTAAGGCACAGAACCCTTTCAATTACAAACGTTTTATTTAAAGATTTAGAAATTTAGAAGAAAATCATACTTATATCTAAGCTTTTAAAAAGATTTAAATCCAGTTACAACAGATATAAACGGCAAGTCTTTAGATTTTGTGACATATGTGATTAAGATTTACAGTAAAAAATTCTTAAGAAACTTTTTGAATGAAGATCTCCAATATTATGACCTGTTACCAAATATGATTTGAATAACAATAACACTTAATTAAATTAAGTAAGAAAAAGATCCAAAATAGAAAATATTTAATAAACATCTTATAATTAATACAATCATGAATAGAAATAATATCCAAAGAAACTCAAATCTAATTTTTAGTTTCTAAATATACTTTGAATTCATTGGATAAAATATGTGTATGTAAATGTACACTATGCAAAGATTTCAAGAGATCTTCACAGCGAGATCACTAACTAGCTGTCTTTGTTATGGATTTTGTTATAGCTGTTGTGATAGATTTGATTTTGGATTGAAATATCTTAAGAATTCCATGAAAGTCCTAAAAGTTAATGGCCCTTATGTTTAAGACCACAATTTTTAAAATATAACAAATCAAAACATTTCAGAATAAACTCTCACTCCTTAAGAGGTGAATATCAAAAATTCCTATTAAATCAATTTCTGAAATAAAAATGGTAATATATATATATATACTCATGCACAAAAAAATTAGCGCACCAAGAAATAATTGCGGGATCATAACGAAACTTGTCATGAAGGTACATGTCGGGTAAATATGCAAATGATTAGAAATGCAGCGTGATTGCGCATTACGTATAGGCGGTAGAGGGTATTTAACGTCGTTCTCAGTGGAGTATAAAACAGGTAACCAAAGTATTTTTGAGTGTGCTGAATCGTTTACAAAGGAAGAGCTGAGGTAGACATGCCATTATGCCGTTTTCAAAGATACTATGAGCAGCTGTAGCAGTTTGAGAGGGAGGGAATCATCATCATGATGGAAGCTGGGTGGTCAGCTAGGCGTGTAGCTCGTCAATTAGGCCGCTCTGATGGTGTTGAGAGGAGGTGTTAGGACCAGTGGATCCGAGGGATGTCATTTACACGAAGACAAGGCTCAGGACGCCCTCGACAGACCAGTCGTCGAGAAGACCGAGAAGTCTTCTCGAACCATACGAAGGCACCTGGCTGAAGGACATTTGGAATCGTGGCGCCTATTACGTGTGCTGCCCTTGTCTCCCACTCATCGACGCCTCCGTTTGGAGTGGTGACGCGCACGAGGAAACTGGACTGCAGCGGAATGAAACCAGGTCTTCTTTAGCGACGAATCCAGATTCATTCTCAGCAGTGATGACAATCGTGTTCGTGTGTGGAGACCCCGTGATGAACGCCTCAATCCTGCCTTTGCTTTACAGTGACACACTGCTCCCATAGCTGGTGTGATGATATGGGGTGTCATTGCCTACAATACATGGTCAAAGCTAGTATTGATCCGTGGCACCATGACAACCCATCGGTATGTCCATGACATCCTGCAACCATATGTGTTGCCACTAATGCAACAGCTTCCAGGAACCATTTTTCAACAAGACAATGCTTGGCCTCACACGGCAAGGGTGTTATAAGACTGTCACTGCACTGTTACTAACCTTCCAGATTCATTCTCAGTAGTGATGCCTGAAGGATCCTTGGCCTGCCCGATCCCCAGTTTTGTCTCCAATCGATCATATTTGAAATCATTTGGGACGGCGAGTTGTGCATCCCACGAGTTTGAATGAACTAGAGGCAAGGTTACAGGAAATATGGAATGAAATGTCTCAAGACATCATACAGAACTTGTATGCCTCAATGCCCGATCGTATCGCATCGTGCATTCGCGCTAAGGGGGTTCAACAGGGTATTAAATTCTCCGTTCTTTTGCCTTTTTTTCTGAAATAAATGATCCTTTTTCTTTGATTTTCTAATCATTTACTTATGTTAAAGTGGTCATTACGTATGTAAAATTTCGTTTCATTTTGACGACTCCTTCTTGGTGCGCTAATTTTTTTCTCCATGAGTGTATATATTACGAACTGAATGCTGAATACTTAATACAGAACATTAGTCACTTTTACAAAGTAAATTAGATTAACATGGACTCAAAGTAAATTTTTGCGTGAAAATCAGTTTAAATCTTTCCTCTTTATCAACTAAATGTAAACCTTTTTTTGAGACAAACACATGGAGTATCTCTTTCCTGCCTATAAAAATATTTTTATTGAATATATATAATATCAAAATAATCTTTTAAATATGATTGGAATTAATGTTATTCAACTTGCATGCATTTTTATTTTTTGACAATCTAAAAAGAACATTGAATGTTTATTTTAATAGTAACTCTGAATGCGAATGGATCTACATTTTAAGAGCTTTGAAATTAATTCTTAGTGTGACAATTATTTACAGAAGTAAAAAGTATTTACCTATACATTTGAAATAGTAACTGAGATGTCGAAATAAGTAGAAACTGAGAAAAGTTTGATTTTATTTATTCGCTGATCTCTGTTTTTTTTTTCAATTAAAATTTAGTACGTGATTGAACCTTCTTCGGATAACTTAATTAAAAATATTATATTTCAAGAAGGAAGCCTAATTACCCTTAGTCAACTATTTCTTGATTTATTGCTGTTAAGTAAATTTATATTTTAAGTATTTAAATTGTCACCAAATACTTTATATTATATGATGTTTATTAAAATATAGGTTAATGGATATACGTGAGAAACTTTGAGGTATTATGAAATATGTATGTAAGCATATGAATTATTTTACGACATAATCAATTTTACTAAAAAATTAAAATAATTACATACCGGTGACTTTAAACTTCTTACTAATTAAATTATTCATTTTAATTCTTTGAAAAGTAAGAAAATATCTATATTATTGTAAACTGTTTTACTCAATTAAAAAAGTTCCACTGACATTTATATAATACTGAAGAATTCTTTTTTCGCAGAAATCACTCGCATATTACTTAAAGTAGTTATTTATAATAAAAAAAAATTTGTAATACTAGTAAACATTTTTATGCGCTAGATCCGTACAGTAACTCAACCATTAATATATCTCTTTAGAAAGCTACTCTCATAATTTCATCTTTCATTAAAAAATTCCTGACATAATAAAGATACCGATAAACTAATGATATACACAGCTGGTAGATTTTTTTTAATATAAAAGTTCTTATGAATTCTGTTTCCTACTAATGTACGCAAATTTTAAATAATGATTTATCTAAAGGGATATGGCTTAATATAAAAGTAAGAAACAATTGATTTTCTGAAGCTGAATTTTTAGTGATAAGAACGCTACCTATCATGTTTTTTGTTTGAATTTTTATGAATAAGCCTTAAAACCATGAGCTTTCTTTTATTTTTACGGTTAAACTAATTATAAAGTTTTTTAGATTGGTGATACACCATCTGTATTTAATAACCTAAAAAAACATGCTATCGTATAAGTTAAATAGTTTAAAAGCAAAATTTATAGAAAACAACGAGAAAACTTCTGAAATTCGGAGCTAATTAGGTCCGTTATGAAAATTATGAGTAATTCCAATTTTATCAATTGCATTCAACATGAAATTGGTTTTTCTTACACCAATAGTTACCATTTCAAGTCAAATGGATATAGAAAGCTCAATTATTTGATTTCGACGTTTAAGTAATTGATATTGTACATAGGGAACTTATATATTTTCATTTCATGGAAACTTAATAAGTTACTTTATATTTCTAACAGTAATAAATATATATCATACGTATCTATACGCACAATTGATACAAGATATATTTTTAGGCTACCCATTCAAGTAATTTATTTAAGTTTTATATGTATAAAAATTTTAAAAATTAAAGCTAATTTATAATTAAATAAATTAATAAACAGTTTATGCACACAGTTTATTAACACAGTATAATAAATTATAAGGAATTTTAAGTTTCAAAAAGTGTAAATCTTATTTGAATGAATTTGGTTTTAAACTACCAAACTCTGAATTTAAGTAGTTATTTAAAAATTAGACTTACAAAAACCCCATATTAATATTAAATATGTATAATGAAACTAGTTTTAGTAAATACTCATAATTTGTATTAGATTATTTATCAGAATAATTTTAGAGAAAAGGATAATTTGACAACATAAATGATTTTTATTTCGAGAAATATATTTATGTAAAATTATTTTATTAATGATGAAATTTATGGACCGTGACATATTATTAAACGAGAGTTAACTTATGCTTAAATTAACTAAAGCAATCAAAACTTTTTCTTCTTTATTTTCTCTTAACTCTCTATAAGCAGTCTTTAAAAGTTTGTTAATTATTGATTTATTTACATCGAGGGATGTGAAAACCACACATTTTTTTTACAATTGATGATAATAAATTTATGTGCGACAAATTATTTCTTATTTTACGTTACATTTATACAGATAAATGTATATCTTGCCTTGCCTTGCCTAAATCTTATCTTATGCCTTGGAATTTAATTTAAAAGTAAAATTAAATTTAAATCTACATATGTGTAAATCAGTAAAAATAATTCAATAAATACATTAATATAAACATATCAAATCACAACACACTGAAGTCCATTATGATATATAGCTTTCACCATAATAATATGAATAAGAAACATTTTTGGTTGTTGTTTTTTTTTTTCACTTTTTGAAAGTGAGTTATTCAGCTCGTAAATCAGTTTTTAATACTAAAAAAATCAAGTGTCTATAGCTATGTTATGTTGTTTATATTATAAAATGTTGATTATTTTGATAATTTGTATGGTATTTTATAGACTGTTTCCAATAAACAAAAAAAAATGAAACAAAAACACCTTTTAACTGAAAAATAATAAGAAAAAAACTATTTCATGGAAATAAATCAATATGTATGTAACATTAACTTTTAAAACTAATTTTAAAAAAATTCAACTTCATGGCGAGATAGTTTTTAGATATCAAGATAGATTTTCTTGTTTTCTTAGTAAATTTAATATTTCACTAAAATATAATGTCATTCTAAAAGGAACATGAAAAAACAATTCATTTCATTTTTGTGGGTATTTCTCCTTACAAAATATTTTCATTGTATGCGCTTATGCGGCAATATTCTAGTAGTGTTCAAAGAATCAACATGTACCTTTGTTTTACAAATAAAGGCATTTGTTTACCTGATTCTAAAAACCAATATTATCATTCAAAACATTTATTTAAAATGATTGTTTACTTGAAATTATGTAAATAAGAAAGTTTATTTTTTTTTATCCAGAAGCCGTATTAAATTGATAACTTTGAGATGCGTTTTTAATTTATTTGGTCTTGTTTTGTTGTATCTAATAATTTGCCTTTTTCTTTTGCTTGAGGTATTCATTTTTCATTGACAATATTTAAAGACGAAAAAGTATACAATTCAGCATTCTAATAAGCGTTTTACTCAATAAAATTTGAAATTATTCCCTAATAATCTACTTTCTCATTTACATACAGCCTACACGACAGAATATAATTTTCATTTCATAAAATCTGGGAAATAACTATGAATCTTATTCAGTAAGCCAATAGATTATTATTCTTTCTAAAGTTAAATAGCTCATTAATTCCTTATAAGTTTCTGTTATTCAAACTGTTTTTCAAGTTATATCGCATAGTTCAGTATGGAAGAATTTCTTGGAAAAATATTACATAATATAAACAATGATAAATTTGCAATGATTTAAAATTGCATTACCTCTATTAAATTTTGTACCACGAAAATATTTTTGAACTGAAGAATTCATTCAAAAAATATTTTAAATTAATATTAATGTGTTCTACTACTATATCATGGATTCTAGAGTAAAAGTCGCGTAAAGAATTTTAAATAATTTGTAAGAGATCCCTTTAAAGGTTCATAAATTTAATCAATAAAGTAATATTCATGTTGTACAATGGTAACTTTAAGCAAACACTTACAAGCAATCTCAAACAAATAAACAAATTTTGATTTTTTAACAAGATGAACAAATGTCAGAAACAGTTTCGGAAATCGATAAAGAAGTCTCAAGAGTCTCTTCGTAAAAAGAAATATTTTTTTGAGAATCACAAGAATCACTGTTATTGAATTGTACAGTCTTCAGGATACCCTAGGAATTTTTTTTTATTTTTTAGATAAAGAAAGAAATCACTAGAAAATGAGAGAAATTCTAGTGAATCAAGCTCAGAGAAGGCAACATGAAAATTTTGAATGATTCACAAAATGACTAAAGGAATAAAATTAATAAGGTTAGAATATAGAGATTAGGACTGAAGAAATATTCTTTGTTTCTTAGGTACTGTTCGTAGAAATCTTTTCAATTTCTTGCATTCAATTAAAAACATCTGTACACTTAACAGAATGGTGTGCTAGCACCATATTTGATGAGAAAAAAATGAGTAAAATGTTAAAATATATCCATTGTAAAGGAAATCAAATGAATTGCATCACTAAAGTGCTACGGAATATTACTTATGTCTTAAGTTGTCAATATTTGACTGTTTTCTTGCTGAATTATCAAGAAGAAAAACAATGTAAAATACTTAAAACGATTGGTGATTTATAAATCTGTAATGTAAATAGGACAAATTGGAAGCAATCTCTCATTAAATTTTAAATGATTAATTTAATATAAATAATCTACTTGCTTTTGGAAATTTAACTATAAAATTATGTATATATATTTCTGTGTGTGTGTAAGAATGTTACCCTCAATGATGTAAGAAACGCCAGTGTTCTATGGAATTCCTAAGAATTTTGTAGAAAGTCCAGCGTATTTAGGCAAAGTATGATACAATATAAAAATTAAGAATGTATATATATATATATATATACATATATATATAATTTCCCTAAGCATTGCATATATAATTCCTTGGTGCTCTATATAATATCATATTCTACTGGGACAAGATATGAAAAAAATATTAATATAAAGCTATTATTTTAAAATTATTCTTTTTTCAAAAATACAAATATGGTTTTGAGTAAAGAATGAAAAAAGTACTATTAAAAACCGTTTTATAAGATACTAAAAAAATTAAAAATGTCCACAACAATTTTTTTGCCTTTCTCATTAAATAAAATATGAACTTATTTGTTGCACCAAAAAAGTTAATAGTTTCATTTTAAATTGTACTTAATTTTATTTCTCATATGAAAAAAAAATCTTATTAAATGAACATTACTATAAAAAGTATATGAATTTAAAAAGAAAATATAAAAAAAATATATTTTTTCACAAAAAAGATTTAGTGTATTTTACTTGTTACAACATAGTATACTTGAACGACCATTGCTCTTTACTTCAATACTTCTTTCATAGAAAGATATTTCATATTTTGACATTTTCCTTTACACATACGCTTGATAAATCTTCTTACAATTCCGATGCGTTTCACGGATACAATTGTCAGGGGAGGAATTTCATGGTCAGGATTCTAAGCAAATTCTTAGTCCATTCTAATTACCTAATATTGAGCCAATCAACTTAGCTCTTGTCGATGTCAGGAACAGAAACTCTCACAGTGGCTCACAAAAACTCATTGAGAATTTTTTTCTTTTCTGAATTCAATTTCTTTTTTCTTTTTTTCTTTTTCTTTTTTTTTTTTTTTTTTTTTGGCTTGTGTTTCCAGTTCGATTTTAGAATTTTACCTTAGATAGAATTTTCAGTTTTGAAATAAAGAATGCTCAAAATGTCCAATTCCTCATCCGTAATAGCAAGGCCACTGAAGTTGTAAATTTCTTGTCAATTGTGCATATATATGCATCATCAATTTCTTTGAAGCACAAGCAACAGGTAGGAGGAACAAAAATCTCTTCAGCAAGTATGTTACCATCATGATGGCTGAAACACTATCGATTATAATCTTGAGTAGTAGAAAAGACATTCTATGTCGTACTTAGGTTTTCAGCCAAATAGGGATTTATACAGTGTTCTTTTGGTTCCAGAATGATAAGCTCTAATATCTCATAAATTAAACGAACCGTAATCTTCAACTACACTGCTCAGATTTATTGTACTGCGTCCAAGTACTGAGAATACTTTAAATATCTTGATTAGCATTTTCGGTACTGCCCAGACCTTGTAAATGGTGAGGCTTTCCTTGGATGACCTTCAATACTAGACAAAACTCTTTAAAACTGCTCACCATATTATTAGAGAAATCCTTAACATTGTCAGACTGTGATATACAGGGCGCCCCTAGCAACGAGAAAATGTCCACTAGGTTATAGGGTACTTTTTATGCTATTTTTGAAGTCACGGTTTTGAAATTCAGAACATTTGTGAAATGAGATTGGTACACCATAATAAATTTGTATTCTCTTCTTGGCGTGGACAGAAAATCAATTAGATCTACCTTACAGCATGAATTAATAATCGAAGAATCATAGGTATCACTATCAATTTTTATGAATTTTTGTTTTTGCTGGTAAGGCTCACAAATGTGTATGCAGGCCCAGTATCATGGCGTGTAACCATTTTATATTTCGTACAAAGTTCTTTCGACATTTTCTCACATCCTAAGTGTCCAATAACGAAGTACGTGAAATAACTCAATGTCCCCATGACGTAATACTGCATAATATTAATGTTTTTGTAAAATGGATTGTTTTTGTTTTCAAAACCATGGCGTAATAGCTATTCAGCAACAGAAGTTCCTATTGTGCTTTCTTAGTAGTAATTTTGGCTTTTTTTACATTGTTTATTTACATTTAGTAAGTAGTTTTAATAAAGAACAGCTGGGGGTTCGTAGCGATATTTCGAAGCTTATACAGTTCATCTCCGAATCATGATTTAATGTCTATTCACAGTAACTACTTCTTCAACACTACATCTTAATCTTACAATTTTATATAGAACTGTTTTATACTAATTTTTGTTGAAAACGTTTAAGTAAAATTGTGTACTTTACAAAGCGTAAAATGCTAATTGTCACATTTTATTGAAACAATTCATTAATTTCATACAATTCCGGCTCGTCATTTGACATTCTATATAATACCTAAGAAATATATGGAATATTAATTACTTTATATATTGCTGACCATTTTTCGTCACGCATCTTTTTTCTTTAAAATACCTAGGTATTCTATAGAATACCGTCATATTACCATTCTATAGAATACCGACTAATATTATTTATGCAAAGTATGAAAAAAAAGTGCTGATAAGGCTATTATATAAATTATGTACATTCCAAAAAACACAAATGTTATTCTGAAAAAATAATGAGAATGACATTACAAAATTTATTCAAAATACGTGAAGAAAAAGTACAGTTGTACAAAACAAAATTTATACTTTTCTTATTAAGGGAAACAAAATGTTAATATAAAAAATAAGAAATTAAAATTAACCTTGCGACAGGGAAGGCTTGAATTTCATTAGGAATTACATTTCATCACATTTTCATGCAAAGTAATTTCATATTTTAGTGCATTGTTTTATACATTCATTTCACTAATCCTTGGCAACTTCCACTGGGCTGAGCAATTGCAAATGACCGGATAGGGATTTTATAATCAGGAATATTTTCAATTTAAAGCAAGTTTCTAGGGCATAAAGTTAATTATGATCTCCTATATACTTGTTTTAAAATTTCTTCAGAAATTCAAAGTCGGTTGACACCATCCTTTGTCCCACTCATTAAAACTTCCAATGTATTGCACGAATCACCGTGCCCTAGTCGACGTTAGGAATAACATAGGAACTCGCACAATAATTTCCATAGAAGCAATGGGAAAATTTTTTCACTAAATCATTTTCATTTTTTGGATTGTATTGCCTGGTTAATTTTAGAATTTATTTTACATTCAATAGTAATTTAGTTTTGAAGCAAAGGGTGCAAAAAATATCCATTTCATCATCTTTACAAGAATGTCCATAGAAGGTATGATTTTTTGACGACACTTTTTGCCTGCAAGTGTATTACTCGTTTCTTTTAAACACACACAACAATTATCAGAAACAAATATCTCTTTGATGAGCATGTCTTCGTCATAATTAGTTTAATCCAATAAAAATGACTATAAACTCATCAATGTTTTTAAAACAGGCTCTTTTTCTTCAACATAATCTCATTAATTTCACCTTTCTCCATCGTTTGAAAGCTTTCGGTCACTGTTTCTAGCTACTCCTCTGTATTTATGTGTTTTAAAACATGTTGGCAGAAAAGACGTTATAAGTCCTACTTAAGGTTTGCATCCCAAACGATGTTGTGCGTATGATGCTCTTTGATCCCACAAAGATAAGCCCTATTTTTCATAAATTGAATGAAACACAGTCCTTAACTCTAGAGGTCAGATTTGTTGTTCTTCCTCCAAGTACAGAACATATTTTCAATATCTTGATCAGCTCTATTGATACTACCCTTGCTTTGTGAATGGCAAGGCTTTCCATGGAGTTATTTGGAGTGGTCCACTTATTGATAGGGGTTAAGTTTCATTTCTGGCTATCAGGAGGGGAATTGTTGTTAAAAGCACGTGTTGTGGCGCGGCTCTTTAAATATAAAGACATGATTTAAAGGGTGCACTTGCTTTCGATTTTCTTTCTCTTTATTGTTTACTTCTAAGAAGTTCAAATGAGTATTTATGGATATTTAGGGGAGTTAGGGCTTTTGGAAGCAGATGCTTTTTGCTGTTCGTTTCATTCTGTAACCTTTTATTTATAGCGACAGTCATGATGTAAAGAAAGTATTTATCTGAGAATGAGATTTGCGAATTAATGAATGAATCTGACCGTGACATTAGTGAAAATACTGATAAATTTACAATGTTTAGTGACTTAGATAATGATTCTGAACCATTAAGTACAGTTATTTTTGAGATTGAACAAGACGAATCAAGCAATCAACAACTGGATGATGACTGGAGCAAAACCGTAAAATCTTTACATTCTCTTACGTTCACAGAGAAATCAGGGTTGAATGTAGATAGCACTGTTACTTTAGTAAAGTTTCATTACTAAAATTTTCAACACAACTGATTCATCAAATTATGGAAAAATATATGGAATACAGAGACATAAAAACTCCTAGTTTAAACGCAAACATCCATTACGTTTCGTTAAACAGCATTTTCCAAAATCTCTACATAGACATTAAAGGAAAAAAAGAACGAAGAAGATGTGCCATTTGCACAAACTCTTGCGTGAAACGTCAAAATTGACAGAATATGTGTGTGAGACATGTGAAGTAAGAATATGCATTGTTAGTGGCTTAGACCATACAGCAAAAAAAGATTCATCTTTTATATCTTAATATTCCATTTAATGGTACATCATTACACCATGAAATTTATGTAACAAATGTAAATATATTTTGTATTTTCTTAGAACAAATGATTTTCTATGTAATAATTTTATGTAATTTTATGTATAAAACATATAATTTTCGATTAAATCTTTTTTTTTCTTGCGTATATATTAAGTTTAATGCATTTTAAATAATATATGTCTCTTAATTATTTCTATAAACATATATATATTAAAAATGTAATGAAAAATGCTCTAGAGTTAAGACGTTTTCAGTCAACCAGAAGACACAGGGCAATTCTAATTCAAAGCTGATCGTATTCTCAATGCCAACATATGTTGACCAGAGTTATCTTCACCAAATGAGACTCTCTGGAAGATATAGTACCATTATAAAGCGATCAACCTTTCATACAGTAGGTCATTACTGATTATTATAAATTGGGGCTTCATTAATTAGGAATGAAGGAATTAATTTACCAACATGATGTCGTTATTCCTTTTTCTTCAAAAACAAAGCAAATTTTATAATTTTTTTATTTCTATTTGCCACTCCCAAACCATGAACGCAAGATGATATAGTTGTGAAAAGAACTAGAATTATATAATAATATTCTTATATATAATATAGAGCTCGATAAAATTTGTAGCGTATAGTTTTAATTATTATGATATTTTGCCAGTTTTTCAACTAATTATGTAGTATTTGAAGCCTTTTAATTTTAATAATTTTTTTTTTAAAAAAATGATTCTTGAGTTTATAATTTGAAACTTAACACAATTTTGTTTAATTAATAATTATATATATATATATATATATATATATATATATATATATATATATATATATATATATATATATATATATATATATTTTTATATATAGTTTTCAATAATTTTGGTTAACGGGATTCTTACATGGCGAAAATAGTTAAGTATTTAACTAAATCATAATTTCGAAAGTTACTTTCATCCATGTACTTACTAAAGAAAGAGATATTTATTAATATAATATCTCATTATTGTCATTATAATAATTATCTTCAATTAATACTTACATTACATAAGTAATGAAATAATATTGTTTTGTTTTCATAATATGTTTACTATTAATGTTCAATTAAGATAATGATGTAAAAAGAATTTGCTCTTAAAAATACTAAAAACAAAATTAATAGAGAATGATCATACATTAGTGAATTCAGAACTGTTGAAGCAATTAAGAATTTTAAATTGCTGCTATTAATCTTAAATGTTCTACATTTCCAACCCTTGCATAGAAATTAACGTTCTAACAAACGTACTTAATTCAAATTCAAAAGAAATCATTGTGTAATTTAAAACACGCAACCGTTATTCTCAGGGTATGCATAATAAGACAATTCGTTGTTTGCAAAACGTACGAAGTTTTCCTAAAGGAATCCTAATTTCAATCAAATCGATTTGGTGGAATCAAACTTAACATCCTCATGATATTTTCGTACTAAACCTAATTTATTGCATCAAAGAGATTAATTCATTACTCAGAACATCTTTGAACTCCCTTCTGAATTGCCAAATCTATCTAAACTCGAAATGCCAGTTCAAGAATTTATAATTAAAAGACTATTAATAACATCCAAGGTTAATAATGCTCATGATAATTGCCAAGAAAAATATTTCTAATTACATATTAAATGGGAAAAATATCCCAAAATCTAAATTTAGAAGAAAAAAAATTAAACCAAAGGATATAGGGGATATAAAATGTAAAAAAATACATTATAAATTTTTATTAGAGTAATTTTAGGTTTTATATTAATACAAGATATATTTTATTCATTTCTTTGCCAAAAAATAGCTACTCTATAAATAGATTGTACATTCTTGAGTAAGTAATTTGTGCATTATAAACTTAAATTTAATTATAAAGAAATATTTAAAGTTTGTTTATGAAGTGTTTCAGAAACCTATGTATTTTATAATTATGTCTCCATGATATAATAGGTTTCTCGTGTAAAGAAAAATTGAAAGAAATTTTAATTTTTTCGTTCTTTTTATTTCATAAAACCAATCAAGGAGAAAGGTGATTAAATTTGCAAGCAAGCGCCATTTTAGATCTACAAGTTAGTTAGAGAACATGGGTTAGCGATAGATAAGAATTTTATGACTATATTTAAATTTAAGTATTTTAGAACGCGTGTGAATTATGTATAATTGAATATAAAGAAGTAACTTTTTAAGCCTTCTAAAAGGAATTTTGATACTTTAGGCTTGTCTTTTGCCCTTATGCTCTTGCCTAATTCCGGTATGTACAAGTATCCCTACCACGAGTCACCCTAGTGACCATTTCACTTTTTGGTAAACAGCTGATGGACAGTTTGGATATTCTTGTGATTTCCTATAATTTCAACTCTACTTTTTGTAAATTAATTTTTTTATCTTTCTTCCATTTTTATAAGCATCAAGATCACAGTTACACATTGTTTCACGCAGCTCAGATGTATTTGGCTACTGCTCACTCGCTGACTCCCTATCGCTGACGAGACAGTAACTATGTGTATACTTCAAATGAATCTCTTTATAACTAATGATAATCTACCTAATTATGTCATTTCTTCCATTTATAAATTTAAAACACATTGCATTTAGAAAAATATTTTTGTAAAGTCTTCCCATTTGATGAGTCATTTGACCGAGGATCAAAATTACGAGGTCCATCACCAATAGCCCTTGTGTTGCTTCTAGTGCTTCGTTAATAAAATCAAACCCAACCCATTTGATGGACAAATTATATATTAAAAAGTCTAATTTTGGAAATAAATATTGGATATGTGTTGTATCCAACATTTCCTGATTACTATTATGTATAAGATAATAACTTTTATTTAAAGTGAAGCCTAAAGACTTTCTAAATAGTACATTTTCCATAATGATTTCCATTTATATGGCATTATATTTACCAAGAACAATGATAATAAACTCAGTGGCAAATGAGGTTCAAACAAACTGTTTAAGTATAGTAATTCGTAAATTAAAGGAAAAGGCCTTTATATGTGAAAAACTTTAAAAAAAAAAAAAGAAAAACACATTGATAACTCTCAGATTAATGATTAAATTAATCACAGACGAATCCTGACATTTGTTATTAATGGTTATTTTACATAGAAAATTATTATGTTCAGAAGAGATGTTATCAAAATGTTATAGTTCTACCATTACTTTGAGAAGACCAAAAATTATTACGTTTCTTGAATCTTCGAGTATAATCAATAATAACTAATGTTTCTTATTATCAAACTATAACAAGAGTTTCCTTGAACTCTTCATTAATTATTCTCAATGCCTTAAATTTTTGATACTTTACAAATATTTCATAGGGTACAATAAACAAAGAGAGGGATTTTAAACCTTCGTATGAACCACCGAGAGTTTGACGCAATACCATATCTATTGAAATCAAAAAAATGAAACCTGTTTGTTTCTTCATACTTTATTAACATTTCCCATTTCATTGATATTTATGAGGTTATAGAATTAAATAGTTTAATATAATAAATTAAGAAAGGGAGGGGGGGGATTTTGTATCTTTTTATGAAACTAAAATAGCTTTCCACAAAAACTTAAAATTCCCTGAAACTTAATAATTAATCTTTTTGTTAAAAGTGTTTTAGAAAAATATATGTAAATGTAAATATTATTTTACAACTTTGTTTTTCTTATTAAAATTTTTCAAATAAATAAATATTTTTGAATGCTGCTTTTAGATTGGATTAAATTTTAATTATTTGTTATATTGTTACTTGAAACTTAAGAACATTGTCGTGACTACAGTTGCTGAAACACTTAATACTCACATTATGGGTAGGCATTTATACAAAATAAGAAATTCTATGCTAAATGATATGTTTATATTTATTATAGCTAAAAGGAAAAAGTACAAAATACTTTGTTGTTATGCTAAAAATTTCACTGATTATATATCTTAATGTGTATAATGTCGATTATTTCTAAATAAAATATAAAGGAAGCTAATAAATTTCTTATTATTATTCTGATAATTGTAAGCTAGCATTTGTTTGAAAAATTATCATCTTATTACAGTTTAAGTATTTCAGATGTCCGCATAATTTTTCAAACATAATTTAGCGGCCCTTTTACATCTTAAGAAAGCACTTAAATAAATATAATTGAAATGTACTTATTCCTCATGTTTCGTTTCGCAAGTTGTAATGTAATTTAATTTTCACGAATAAACATTTTTTTTTATTTTGCTTTCATATAAATGTTTATAGTAAATATTCTAAATTAAACTTTTATAGAAGTACACGTCTTTAGAATAGTATTATCTTAAAAGCTTTTTGATCAGTTTCAAGGAAGAAAAATAAATGAATGAAAATAAGCATGCTTGTAAAATTTTATTTTATTTTTTCATCTATTTTTGTTTAGCGTTAATTCTCCTAAAAAGTTTAAGTTACTAGTTTAATGCACCATTTATCTCAAAGACAAATGAACTTTTGTAATTACGTATCTCAGAAATACATTTATATTAATTGTATACTGAAATAACTTTAATATTTCAATTGATTTTTGGACCACTCTTAAACATTTATGTAAAAATAAACATTATGGACTTTATCATTAATATGTGCATTTATATAAAATACTTATTAATATTTTTAAAGAAAAGGAATAGAAATTAGAAAACACATACAAAAATAAAAAAAAAATTAAATGAATATGTAATATAATGATAAGATAAATAAATAATTTGGTAAATTGTCTTTCGTATGAATTTCAAATTTTATGAGTTATAAACATTTTTCCTTTTATTTCAACATACATTTCTTTAACTTTTTCAAACATTTACAGTCAATTTTCTTAATTAGAAAACATGCTCAAAAATTCTTTACCCAAACGTTTTAAGCTCAAGTTTTAAACCCATTGTCATATTACAAATAGTTTATGTTTAAGATCATAATTAATTCTGATGCTGAATATTGTCAACTTTTTAAAAAGAATTTAAAATTTGATAATTAATTGTACTAACACTAGCGAAACAATAACTATCTAATAGATATCCTAACGCATAATCATTAAAAAATATTGATTTATACATGAGGCAATATTAAATGATAGATTTCGAAGATAAATAAATAAAGGAACAAAAAAAAATCCTACAACAATGAAGAATAATTTACTTTAAAATTAACGCTAACTAAATTAAAAATGAGTTACAAGACTAATTATTTAAATACTTTTAAACGTAAATATCGAATAACATCCTCTTTACTTGATGATTTTCTTATATATCTTATAGAATTCAATAAAAATCTCTCCAAACGAACAATTCACATTTCAAAATTATTCCTAGCATCTCTTCATAGTCACTTTATTAAAATTTAAAGTATTAAATCTATTTTACCCTATATGAATATTTATGTATATTTAATGCATAAATAAAATTGTACTAACTATTTTTTTTTTCATTTGAGTAATAAATAAATTGTTTTTACATTTTCCTTATAAATGTAAATATAAAACTTATAAATACTTATTATACAAATAAATTCTAATAAAATCTCTTCTTTAAGTCATATTTGACTCAATGATCCAGGATAGTTTAAGACCTTCTTTTGAAAATTCTTCCATAATAACTTGCCTTTTGTCTTACTCCTTGCCAGTTCCTCTCCCCAATCACCTTAAAATTCGATTCAACAGAATCAAGACGCTGTAGTTTTGGTCTTTCTCTTTTCTTACAAGTAAAGGGCTTAAAATCTTCTTTACTGGATTTTTTTCATCCATTCTAACAGTTTGAGAAGCCCAGTTCATTTGTTTAACTTTAATACATTTAATGGTATCAGGAAAAATAAAAAAAAGTATCAATAATAAATACTTGAGGTAAATAATATAGATAAATAGATGGAGATTCACACATTCAGAAAGACAATTTCAGAAGTTTAATAAGGATTCCAACTCAACTCTAATTATAAGCTAAATGCACATACGGGATTCATTAACACGAATAATTTTCAACAACCGACGAAATACAGGCATGAGAATACATTTTGCAGTTTTCGTTTTCCCACAGCTTTCTTTCTAATATGAGCTGGAAGACAAGACCTATTAATAAAAGCCTTTATCAAAACTCTGATTATATTATACGTATTAGAATGATAAATAGAACTAAAAAATTAAATTGTGATTGATCAGAAATGACATCCATTAATTTTAAAATAACGAAGATAATATACCTGTCATAATAGTTGATTTCCACTATAAGTGTATTAGGCAAAATGATGAATCACTCATAAACTGAAATCATACCAAAAGGAATTTATCATTTTAAATCAGATTTCCTATAATCCATCATACTATTTTTTATGTTTGTCATTAATTAAATTGATAAGGTGTTGAGAAACCTCATACAAAACAGTCATTTCTTATCAGAGCGTTAAACAGAAATAAGTATTCAGGAAACGGAAGACTCCGCATAAAAAGAAAATTGGATATTATGTAATTTCAAAATAATATATCAGCGAAATATTAATATTCTTTCACAATCTGAGATACGTGTTTCTTACTAGATTCCCATGTAATACTAATTAAAAATAGATTAAATGATAGTTCAACTGAAATGCAAATAATATCGGCGTTTCAGCGTCGAGAATCTTTTAAAGGAAAAAAAAATGCCTTCAAACAATTGGTGCAAACAAAACAAACGAGGAAAACTTCTGAAATAGATTCCCAAAAGTACATTATTTATGCATTGCAATTTCTCAGAAGATTAAAAAAAAAATTTCTGATAAAGTTTAATTAAGATCAATATCCGAAATTTCTGTTTATTGTGATAACAAATATGGGCAGATTAGATTTTGATTATTTAGTTGATAGTTTCATATTTTTCTCTAAATTCATTTCTTGCTGAATTTATTCTCCATTACAAAAATAGCAAACAATATGTTTAACATCATGGAAAAAAATACCACTTCCATTAACGTTATAACATCATATCAAAATAAAATATAGCTCTAATGCCTCGACGGCATCAATGCATAAAATTCCCGCGGTCGTAAGAGACGTCTACCGCAATTCTAAGTAGCACCAGCATATTCGGGGAAGATCTATAGGGACATTTCTTCCATTCCATCCATTTCTCTTGATTTGAGATTCCCTTTCTTCCCAGGAGGCTTATATCGTCTCATCCTTAGCTTTAAGGATCAGAGGACACCAAAATGCGCAGGCCATGTACGCAGGACTCCGTCCACAATAGGACATCCCCAGGAGAGGTCATTTAGACCCTTGAATAATGAAGGCCCCAAGAAGCTCTCAAGATTGGTCCTGATGGGATGTTGCCCAACGGGAAAGATCGACATTAATGTCCCCCAAATATAGAGCCTTATTTTCTTGGAGAAATGAAACAATTTTCGTAGTATTTGCTCTAGATGGTATTATGACAAAGAAGTTTATGTTTGTAAGATGTTTAACATAATAGAACGAAATGTATCATCAGTTCAGAAATTAATAGAATAAGTTTGAATTCTTCAAATGAATTGTTAAAAATAAATAAATGTTTTTTGCCTCCACTTATATTTCTAGAATGTATTACTCGTCCATGGATATAGTCCTAATGGTGAATTTTCTTACTAGGCATGCATCTTAAAATACCTTCATATTTTTATTCCGTATAGTTAAGCATTTTCACTAGTTATAATTTGTTAATACTAAAATTTTTTTTATTTAAAATCTAGGCAACATGGAAGTTTGTATATTTTTTACTAAAACATATTTTTAAAGTTATTTTGACGAAATTAGAAATATATACGTATAGTACTTAGTTTGTTAATACAAATTTGATTAATCAGATTTAAATAATAAGTATTAAGTAATATAGAAAAGGGATGCACAGGTAATAAATATTTTCTTTGGAACTATATATTTAAAAAATCATACTCAAAATACAAAATAATTGTCGTTTTATTGTTCACATTGAATATATAAAAACCATAAAAAATATATTAATGTAAAGTTGTAAGATTCTGTAAATTTATTAATAACTTTTTCGTACTATTTGGTTCAATGCTGAACATTAATAGTATTAAACTTTATAATATATATGTTATGATAGTTTTAGTTTGAGAATCAGATTTGAAAATTGAAAAAGGAAATCTTAAAAAAATCTTAAAAGGCTTACACTCCAAAAACTAATTTTCAAGACTATAATTTTACAACTGACAACTATTTAAAATTTATGCCAGTAGCTGTTATCTGATATGTACGATAAGAATTTATTAATTTTATGGATAAATTGATTCATCACTTGCTTACTGTAAAGATCTAAAGATTAGGGGGAAAAAATAAGCCTTATTTGCATTCTAAAACTGAACTTAAGAGAGCTTAACGTTTTAAATACGAAATAGATTAGAATTTGAAAAAAACGAAAGAGTTATAAAATTTTAGCACATCATTCAATTACTTAACTTTCATGAACTCAAAAGCGTTTCAAATATAGTATATAATTTGCAATTGCGCTTGCGAAATCTGACATATCTTCTTACATGTTAAAATTGTTTTTTTTAAATACTGCATCCTTTTAATTTAATTCAATGACAAAATGCCTAAGCGTATATACATTAGGATATATGTCCTAGGACCAAATCCTGGTTCTAAATAAAACAATTACTCTAAGCAATGTAGTTTATAAATTTCATTATGGTCTCCAGTTCCTCAACTAGCGTATTATGTCGAAGTAAAGAAAGTAAGTTATGTCTCAAATGTCAGACTTATCACCTGAATATGAGTAAAATTACAAGGTCCGTCTCCTTATGTTGCTTTCAAACAAAATTGATTCAAACCATGCAGAAAGTTCACCTTTTTAGCACTTAAAACAGCTAATGTATTATATTAAAATAAAAAGAAGGATATATAATTTTATTTTATATGATAACATAGCTTTAATTCATAGAAATGCAGACAAGAAAATGTATTGTCTTGTTGAGAAAAACATACAGTGTAATGAATTCTAATGCAGATTACAGCCAACAAATAATCCTGCTACTTAAATTTGTATTTATTTTCAAAGTAGCTTAAGAGTAGCTTTTAAAGTAGTTTCAAAATATTCTTGTAATAAACATATTCCAAATATTTTTAATACGTGAAAGATGATTTATTAGAAAAAATATTAGATTTTATTTTATTACTAATAAAAATATATACCATACCTATTAGGAACTATATTTCAAAATTCAAGAGCACATCAATTTTATGATATTTATTTTAGGTAAGAAAAAAAAATTCTCAACAGTTTTTTTTTTTTTGTTTACTATTCAAAATGTACTTGATGTTTAATGTCATTTAGCTTCATTTCGTATTTTATCTCTCTTTTTCATTAACAGTTTCAGGATTTGATAAGTTTTACAACCATTAAAACAATTGGAAACTCATTATGTATTGTTTATTACGCTTTAGTGATTGGTAGAAAAGTTTGCATTTTCACTCAATTTTCTCATTTTGTTTTGAATTAAAATTGAGTTTAAAAAAATAATATAAAATAATTTATTTCACCAGAATATATGTCTGTATTTATAAATAGGAAGCTTTTTTGGAGTTAAATTTTAGAAAAATGTTATGTTTAGATGTAACTTGTTTGAAATAGTTTATAATGAAGCATAAACAGATTTTATATTCAAAATGATTCTGCATACGCGTGTATAAAAAGATAAATTATTTTTATATTCTTTTAAAAAAAATTCATAAAAACATTTATATATAAGAAAGAAAAAAAAGACGAAGTTAATAATTAAAACTTATAGTTTTGTCACGAAATATAATCATTTTAATGCTATACTAATAAAAGACTGGTAATAGGCTAGATCTCAGAAAGAGTATTACTATTGCGTTTGCTAAATGCAAAAAAAAAATAAATAATTAGAACTTCAAGAGGTTTTGCTTTTCTTAATTTGAAACTAACATCCAGGGAAGAAATGAAATAACAGAGAGTCTTATTTTTTTAAGAAAATGGTTAATGCCTCACTTTATTTATACTCAACATTTTTCTTTAGTTCTTATAAAATATTTCAAGCATCCTTTTCATTTTAGGTTAACATCCGACCTTCGAGACATCTGTTACATGTTAAATGAAATCTATGAACTTGCACCAGAAATGATGTTCTAATATTTTTTTTTACTATTATACCTCTTATATAATTTATACATAAATAATTCATGCTTTAAAATAGATCTTAAAAGCACAAATTATATCATATGTACTACAAAATTTATTTCAAAAGATAAGTTTCGATTTTGACACAAAACTCTACATTTTCTTAAATAATTATAAATAAATTACAGTTTCAGCAATTTTAAATTAAACTCCCAACATTTACACATCTGAATTTAAACTTTAACTTAAAATATTGGCAGCTTTACAAAAAATTTGAAAAAAAAAAAAAAAAAAAAAACAATTAAAACTTTGCTTTATGTAAATCATTCATATGTTTTTAGAACTACTTACATCTTTAATTTTAAATTGCTAATATCTTACATACTACTGGATTTTCAAATAAATGAATGATTTGTAAGATTCTTATTTCAGTGAAAAATATTTGGTGTTTCAATATTAATATATTTAAAAAATCGTACAAGTTTCATTAGTAAATTTTTGTTAATTATTTCGCAACATTTCCTCTAGTAAAGCATTATTTTATCCAACACTTAGCTTGTTTTTCTGAAAACAAAATAGTGATTATTCAAAACATATTCAATTTCTTATACCAAAGAATATTATTAAAGTATGTAAGAATTCATGAGTTACTGAGTTAAACAGCTCGTTACATTAAACACGTTACATTTATTGGTAATAAGATTTGAAAATAATATTGTACCACCAATTGATTTATTTATTTAAGTTAATAGATATTTCTTTATTTTATTGGCACGTGCATTGAAAAATGACTGAAAGTAGTGTATTTAAAAAAAATACATGAAAGGAGAAAATTAAGTTTAGAACATCAACTTGTAGAAAAACTTTAGTTAGATTTTGAAATTCTTATTTTCCTCTAAAATTACAGATAACACCTTTTCGCATTTTATTCAGTAACACCATTATGGAATATAAAGTAACAGTAAAAAAAATATGTATCTGGATGAAAATCACGTTATGGCTTAAGTATAGGCCCGATATTTTATTTCCATTACATTTATTTTATTCCTTCGCAAATATTCTAAGACATTTTTATGTCAAAAATGCTTTTTAAGAAAACTGTGACAAGGGTACTCAAAAAGAATGTCATTTTGCAGAAATTTTAGAAATCTTTTCTAGACCACTACGAGATTTTAAACCCAATTTTTTAAAGTGTTTGAAAAAAATATACCTTATCGCCTTTTTATTTCCTTCACTTTGCAGAGAGTTATATTTGCGAGTGTATACTTCAGTAATTTGAGTTCGAATAGTTCATTAAGGAATTAAAAAAATATTTCATTTGAACTTCAGATTTAAATTGTGTTTTAAGAAATGCTGAAAACTACAAATTTCAAAAAGTATTTAACTTTATTTTAAATAATGATTTCTTCAGTTTCTAAAATGTAATTTCTTATGCCGAAACGCTGAAAAAATGAGATGACTGTTTTTAGTGATAAAAAATTTCTAATGTATTAGCAAAAACAAATAATAATTCGTCTTTGTATATGTAAATAGAAATGTATTGATGGAATTTTATTTAAAATGTATTATAAAAAACAATGTTTCTATATAATCTACTAGAAGTTAATTGTAAAGTTAATTACCCTGGTGGAATAGCTCTTAAAAATAAACACTTTTTTCCAAAATTACTTTTATTTTACAGATTTTATACTCAAAATCGCAAATGTTTCCTTATAGTTATTCTTAGACAATAAATTACTTATATTTTTAAGAAATCTGTTTCGCTCATCGGATAATAGAAATTCTTTATTTTTTTTCACTTGAAAATTTCCTGATAGCTTAAAGTATGAACTATTCTTTGAATAATTCTAAATGACTTTTTCAATGCACTTTTACATTTTCAAGTTTGAAATAACAAACTTTAAAAACATTTTTTTTTAAAAAAAATTCTGAGTAATTAAAAAAGTCAAATATTTAAACTTGGAGAGAAGTAAAAAAAATCATTCAAGATTTCAAAGTTATGTTATTTTCTTGTAATTCATGAAGAAATTATATTTCATGAGTTAGAGCTTATAAAAAAACCCCAAGAGATATCACTAAGACTATGTGTGTGGGGAGATATTATCATGAAATTATTATAAGTGATTAAATGCAAAATTTACATAAAAATTTAAAAATTAAGCTGTTCACAAAAATACTTATTTTTTGTGCAATTTTATTAAATATTTAATATTTCATCAAGCAGTTGTTAGAAGTTATTAGTTTATTTATTCGCTTTTTATTCCTAAATAGCTAATAAATAAATTTATTTAAAAACATTGTAATAGATAACTCATTGAAAATAACGCTATACATCATTATATAACTCATCAAAAATTTATATTCAGATTAATTGGATATGAATTTCTTTCAAAAGAACAAAATATAAGGGCACACGAGAATGCTCAAAACTATTATTATTAGTATACATATATATAACTTTCAAGTTAACGCATCTTAAAATATTTTTAATCATCATAAAGAAATGTAATTAATATATACCATTGCCCCTCTTTTAAAAATATATATAATTTATCATACTTAATTATTAATTACAATGAGACTCCTTTAAATTTTCAAAACTTTTTTCTACTCAATAAGGGTTGTATAATTTCATAATTAAACGTATACGTAAAATGATGATTTTGTAGATTAAGTAACAATTTTGATGCATTGCGAAAAAGGGAATTTGTAAAATCAAGAATCTGAATTCTTAAATTTTTTTAAATGTGTACAGTAATTATTTTCAAATATATGTTAAGATAACAAATTTTACAATTGGGAGAAAGTTCATATATTTAAATCAAATTAGTTTAACTTATTTTGCATCAGTCTCAATACGTATTTCAAATTAATTTCAAGTAAATTTAAAAAAAAAATTATTACAAAAGGGAAATTACCTGCTTTCGCATAAATAATCCAAACTGACAAGGTTATTAGAGAAGGGATGAAACCAATGTCTGTAGCCATAAATCGTTTAGTTCTCTTTGTCGATTTTCTTAGGCTGATATGCATTTTCATCCAAGAATACTTCAATAAAAATGTTCAATCGTTTCTGTAGAGCAACTTCAACTTAAATTCATCTTTAATACTTTTTTTTAGTTTAATACGGTTTTGTATTGTAAGGATATAATTCGGATACGTTTCACTGATTTTTCAAAAAAAAAATGTTGAAACTTGTTAAAAACTTGTCCAAAGTCTTATTATTTCATTTTCTTTGAAAAAAAATTGAATATCAATTTGTGCGAACGAGGTTTTTGACAAATATGTCGTTTCACATAAACATACAAATATAAACACTTAAGTATAAGTCCGACACTACCACGTTGTTCGTATGATAAGCCCCGTTTAAACGTTCTTATGAGTGTGGGACGAAGTCCAGCACTGCCGGATTCTGTCCAAATACATTAGATTTCATTCCTCTAGCCGATCGCAGCTCCGCCCCTTGCGCTTCTAGATCTGCGCGGAGTTCAAAGAAGTATTGGCACACGTGGTCTTGACTTCAACAACAGAATTTCAGATATAAAGATCATTTCATCTTACAAAATTGGACAAGTGTTTTCAAAGCGACGTTGGAATAGGTTTTTTTAAGGATATAAAATGCCTAATTCGTAGAAATTTATAATTCTATGTTCATTATTGATCGACAAAGTGAGAATCTTGGGCTCATTTATTGTAAATATCGAAGCACTAGAGATGAAATTAATGTCCCGTTAAGTTTTAATTATCTGTATAAATTACTTTTAAAATTTGTTTAATCAAAAAAATTTAAAATTATTTAAAAAATACAAAATCATTATTTTTTATTTTCAAATTAGTAAATTGAAATTTTTCAGTAAGTAAGACATTAATTAGTAAATGTTTATTAGGGAAAAAGTTAATTCACTGCTATATAATATATTGATTATTAAAACACCAACTAATTATTTTAAACAAAATAAAGTTATAACGTTTTAAATTTTAGAACATTTGTGAAATATATAGCTGTAGTATCAATGAGACATTCTTCAAACATTTTACTGAAACATTGTTATTGAATGTCTAACAAATTTATTCCATGATAATTTACATAAATGTGTCCAGTAGCACGTGTCAACTTTGAGAAACATTCGCATGGAATTTATAAAAGAAAGTTTCTCTTTAGAATAGTTTTGTTTCTATGTGCCTTTTTACTTCCTTAAAAATGGTCTAAATGTATTGTTCCTAACAATACGATTCACAATTTTTTTCTCCCCTTTATTTAAACGTTCTCATTAAATACTGTTGAATCAGCAGCAAACTATAACAATTTTTAAGAATCTTTAAAGTGATTATTTAAAATCAATGTTGATAATAAGAATAATTAGATCACTAGACATTTCATTGCAAATTTATAGATAATATGGGTCCAATTTTTTGCCGATTGATATTTACAAAAGACTTTGATTAATTACTAAGTACTTTAAATTCTTTCAAAGGGTAAAATTGTAAAATAATATTTAAAAATGAAAATAATAAAATATTTTTTTTAGCATGAACTATATAAGCTTTTGGAATTTTACTCCTACAAAGAGTAAGCAAAAAGTAAAAGTTGAATGAATAAACAATAAATTCTATATTGACGATTATAATAAAATTTATAACTTGTTATAAACTTTACTTCGTACATTTAATTCAATGTAAAAATAGGAATAGTAATTAGATATTTGCTTGAAATTATCGTTCTGTTCATCTTAATGTTTTACTTCTGTTATAAGAACTATTCTAAGTTTAACTATGTTTTCTTATAATGAAGCACTATTTTTGTTCTGAGAAATGAAAGAAAATATCACAATTGCATGGGAAATAACAGAAGTAAATATTGCAGTTGTTACTGCAACCGTTAAATACTTTTTAAATATGTATTTTTATACGTTCATTATACCATAATTAATCTTTTAGTAGAAGTCTAGAGGAAATGTATGAAAATATGTTAAATTACGGTTACTGAACAATGTAGGAGATTAAGTACATTTCTTAAATTAAATTTGAGTACATCTTCTGCAAATTCAAAGTCTTGTACAAATAAGTATCTGACCATAAGTGTAAGATATTTAAGGTTTGAACAAAGAAGGAATTATTTCCATGTTTCCAAATAGTAAATGGAAGTAAAACTAATTGACAAATGTTTATTATACATTTTAATTTAAGGATTTTTTTTATGAAATGCTCTATTTATCCATGAATATTGAGTACATATTAAATAAATTTTTCTCAGAGGATAAAATATTTCACATTAATTATAACATTGTGTAATATAGGAAAAAATAATTTAGATCAAAAGAAAAACTGTGTAATAAGCCTCCATAATAGCTAATATTGAAAATTACATTGTATATATGCGATGTACGTATAATGCATGATAGCTTATCAATGATAATGAATAAATAGAGTGAGCAAGAATTACTAAAAAGTATCTATCAAAATATTAATAAATAACAGTTAAAATTAATTAAAGTTATATGAAATAAAAGTTAAAAATAAAATGATTATATTTAATTAAAAGTTGATATTTTGTAGTGTTATTGGCATGTTGAAATTCAATTTTTTATAAGATTTGATTCTTCAAATTACTTTCAATTACTAAGAGAAATAAATTACTTATAAATATTTTTTGTTTCATAATAATAAGTAGTCAATCCACCTCAAATTACGAGGGCACTCAGTACATTCTTAGAAAAAGACAGAATAATAAATTATTTTAGGTATATTTTTTTCCACTAAAATCTACTTTAAGCTTCATACACTTTTCCACTCATTTCGCCAACTTTTTAAGCTAAATAAATCCTAAGACTGCGAAAGGTCCTCAAAATAGGCATCTGTTTGGGCGATGATCTTTTCATTCAAAGTAAATCGTTGTCCACCGAGACATTTTTTTAAAATTTGGAAATTAAAAAAAAAAAAAAACCTCTGGGGACCGAATCCAGTAAATATGGTAGATGTTGTAATAATTTAAACTTTAACTCCTTGATTTTGGCCCTAAAGGCTGGACTGGTGTGCATTCTTGCATTGCTTGATAAAAGAGGATCTTCTTTTACAAATGAGGACATTTTTTTCCTTTCTTTGCTTTCAACCGGAGCAATAACAGAGCATAATACACTCCTGTTATTGCTTTTTCTCTTTCCAAGTAATCGGCATAGATGATTCCGAGTGCATCCCAAAACACCGTGGTCATCATCTTGCCAACTAGTTTTCAACGTCTTTGCTTACTCCGGAGCCCGTTTGCTTTCAAAACACATCTGTTTTCACTCTTCCTTTGACTCTGTAGTGTAATAGTATATCCATGTTTTGTCCATAGTTATGCATCGACGTGGAAACTCATCAGGATTGCTACGAAAAAAGCTCCAAAACAGCTTCAGAGTCACCATATAAATGCATTTATTTTGCATTGATAGCAAACTGGGCACCCATCTTACCGAGATTTTTTTCACTCTCAATTTTTCGAGCAAAAATGAAAACTCTATAACTTGCGATATGCCAGTGACCTCATCTATTTCGTGTTTTATAGATAAGCCGCTGCAGCATCCAACCTCCCTACCATCATCTCTTGAAGGAAGCGACTCTGATTGAACAATCATTCTCCTACCAACCTTCAGACTCGTCTGAGTTTTTCTCTCATTGCAATTTAGCGGAATTTTGCAATTTGTTTTTTTTATTTGTTCATGTTTTTATTCATTATTATGTAACACTAATAGCAAAAAAAGAATATCCCAAGGCTATTTAATCTTGAAATAAAGTACATTCCTAAGATCATCTATTTCGTGTACTTTGATTCATCAATCACTCGAAACTACATTGTGGATTTTATCAATCATTCCGAGACTTCCATTGGATGTCCCGAACGACGTTCAACTTTTGTGGATATACGACCACGTTTAAGCTCATTCATCCAATTGTAAAACATTGCAAACATAAGAATAGATGTGCTATGAGCTTCATCCAATTTAGATTTGGTCATCTTTGGTAAAAGAGCTTTTAAATGTAAGTGCTTAATTACTTCTTGGAAATAACTGAGACTTAGAAAGCTGTCTAGAGAGTTATGATGCTTATTAAAAACGAGCCACTTCAAATGTTGCGAGTGCCATTTCTTGGATTTCCTAAAGGCTTATTAAATGATCTCAGCAAGTAAATTATTACATCAACGTGTGTAATAAATGCAAATAGTTTAAAGGTAAACATGTTGTAAAACACCAAGAATTATAGCTATTTTTTTTCATTCACGTTCCGTATTTACACTTACGAAAATTTGAAACGGATTTAAAAATTTCAAATGAAGGTGATTTGTGAAACCTCTTTATTCTTCTGAAATGTGTAATTTCAATAGACAACTTTTATTCTTTACACACTCGGAAGAAGCTTTTGAACTACGACTTTGTATTTCGTATTTTTTGCATAATTTTAGTAGAAATATTGTTTGCTCAAAATCAGTTTTACTAAATATCTGCAGAAGAGAATTACATTCATATCAAGAAAATACATTCAATATGAGACAATGTAGGACCAGATAATATTTAATTTTTTTATAATAGAGTAGCATATTGTAAATGTAGTCTGGTTGATATTAAACATATCTCATTACCTATATCTCTATTTAACAATTGCAACAGAAACAAGCCCGGTAAGGGGATTAAAGAGAACAGGGGGGAAGGAACACGAAAGAAAAATGTATAGTTCTGAACATCTCTTATCAGGACAATGTAGTCCTCTAATGCTTTATGCTGCGAAATTTGCATAAAACGCCGAAATAGAAGCATTATCATGAATTTAAAGAAACAAAAGAAACTCCAAGAAACTTTCCATATCTGGATCCGCTTTATTTAGGATACGAACCAGTGGAATGTGTTGCAATACCGGCTGTGAATCCTGTACCACTCGTTGTTTCGGTACAAGACATCAAAATTTTTATTTTATCAGAAATTAATATGGCGTGTCAGTAAATGTGTAGTCTTCATGCCCAATATAAACTACACTCGATGAAGCTAATAATTTGAACATGACATGATATTCCAATGAGAAAAGATAAAGTCAAATTTTACTCGCTTTAGCTTTGGACATAATCGCATTGTGCACAAACATATATTGTTTGGAGACAGGGCTCTCTAATGTCATTCCTATAACACATCATTCACTGTGCATTATATTTTAATTGACTTTCTAGAGTTTCATAATCATTGTCAACTTTTTTTAATTCATTTGTTTTAAAATTGTCTGACTTCGTGGGAGTAAGCCGAACGCAACTAATTCGTATTTGGGGAAAAAAAATAAGAACTTATATGTAACGTTTAAATTTTACACCTCCATTTTACATTATATTTTACCTGCATTACATTTTACCTTTAATTTCATCTTACTATGGTTTAATGAAACATATTTCTTTACATTTTTAACAAATATTTGAGCAGGTTTATCTAGCGGGTCTATAATGCCATAAGCCCTAGTTATCTATCTCTGTCCAGATCCTTATAAGCGTATTATTTAGGAAATAGTTTATCTTACGCTCCTTTTAATGAAACATTAAATTATTTACTATGTTTAAAATAATACATTGAAAATAAAAATATTATCTTTTGGAAGAATAGTTATGCAGATATTTATACCAGATTTTATATATATATATATAGTTTAGCGTGAAAGAAAATGGAAGACTGATCTGAAAAAGTCATGCTTGCATTAATGAAACAGTTAACGTTCTTGATAGCTTACCACCCCACTCCGGAGGATTAAACTATTTTCATTTTAAAATATTATTCACTTTATGTGTTAAATGTCTTGTGTAGTTGAGATAAGATATTAATCTATTTTTATAACGTCAAATTAATTTTGTTAACTTGGGTACATTTTTAGTGATAAAAATTTATTGTAAAAAAGTATCTGTCTTTTTAAAAAAGATATCTGTAGAAGACACTGAAATATACGATTTAATTATCTTACTATTTAAGATTCTAGAACTAACACAAACATTATTATGTATGGAATAAAAATAAATAGATACAAGGAATAAGTCTGATTATTAAATAACAGAAAATACCAGAAGGACCTAATGGCCTGAAGACCAAACAAAGTTCGATATTATCAAGTTTGTTTCATGCTTAATTAGAAGGAAAATGATAATAATTTTGGAATAGATAATATAGCATATTTAACTTTTATAATACTACCAAAATAGGAAATATCTGATGAATGAATTAATCTCCATCATTTAATTTATTCACTTAAGTAAAAACTACTTGAATGTTACTTCATATTTAAAGTGGCGACAATGAACAAAAATGTTGCACTACTTTTCGCGAAAAATTTGTCTTTTAATTTAAAAAAAGTATAAATCCACGCTTGTAAACCATTAACCATTTCAATGTTACAATGTATATAATGTATAAAAATAGGAGAAAAGGGGGGGGATAGGAATTTTACATTTTTTTTTTATGAAATGCATTTCACAAAAATATACATATATAGAATCTGAGTAAACAATACGAATGAAAATGAAGTGAAATAAAAAAATATATAATCATCCTTATGTTAGCTGGTTGTCAAAGGAAAGCACTTCTCAAATTTGATTATAAGAGGAAAACATGCATGCAATTTGTAAAAATTATCTGAAATCTTAAAAAAAAAAAGATTGAGTAATAAACTTCTTCTAATTATTTTAATTCTAATAGGCTAAATCTAATCAAACAGCTCCTTTCATTTACATGATTTAATAATTATTAGATGTACATTTAATTTCAGTAATTAGTCCTAAAAACATGTATTAAGCATATTTTATTTTTTCTAATTTGGTTAATTAATTAAATGAAAAATATACTCAAAAACGTAATTGTAATATCTAGGTGGTCTAAGAAACTTTGAACCATTTAAATCAAAAATATCTAGTTTAAAAACAAAACAGTGGAATAATATAAGAATCTATTTAGTTAAATTAAGTATTATAGAAGGCGACTCAATACATTTACATTAAAAACCTTGTAGAAAAAATTCCATTTACATTTGACATTCTAATAAAAATTCATGAAGAGTCAAGAAGAACAAATACTTTTGTTGTTGGATATCTTACAAAAAAATTGATGATTTTCGTGTAAGGAGACTAGAAGTATAGGTCATCATTTATCGTGTTCAAGCACGGAGGAAAGCAGCTTCACTCTTTATGCTTTGATTTTAACTTGAAGAACCCTTTTATTTTAAAAACGTCAGTTTCAGATGCCTTGTCATCCTTATTTCATTATATAATCACGTATGATGTACAGGGTTTCAGACGTAATAAGTTGAAATGCTGAATTGTAAAGCATATTTCAAGATCCACCCAATGAAAGACCGATTGTTTAAATAGCAAATAGTTTTTTTTTAACGAATGACAGTTACTCATAAATTTTGATATAAAAATATGATAAAACATTTGGGAGATAAAAAATGCCTTATAACTTACACGTTAACTATAGTTAGAAAAGAGTTAGGCTTCCTTTAATAAGTAAGTATTTAAAAAAATTAAATTTTGTTAAATAAAATTTATAAGCTAACTAAGGAGCTGTTGTTTTAGGTGGATCACTTTTGGCGTACTTCACTTTTTTTTTATTTTTTTTTTTTTTTTTTTCATTTGATTCAACTTAAATTGCATGTAATTTAAATATATTCAATTTAATAATTTATCGTTTCCTTTAATTTTAATATCGGTAAAGTTTACTATGTATCTATCTATATATATATATATATATATATATATATGGGGGGATGGCCGATGCTATTAATTATTCTAATATTAAATAATCAAACTTTGAATTAGCAAACACACATTTAATATTGACGTTCCAAATTAACATAAAGTTTCACATACTTGACGAGACATTTCACAATAACATTTAAAAACATTAAAACAATCTTCTTCAGCGTCTTAAATCATAAATCGACTTTAACATCCAAAACTGCTAATCGTCTATCTGCGAGACATAAACAAAAGCTCTTCCTCGTTTGAATGACTCGTTTCGACTCAGCTTCAAGAGGGGCTCCCTTCAGTAGCAGAGGCAGCGCCCTCTATGATCGTGTGTTTCTTCTACAAACTGATACTCATCCTGGAAGAAGATGACATCAGCTTCTTGACTCCAATAAAATAATGATCTTCTTAATCTAAAAAATAAAGGTGAAAATAGAAATTCAAAAGCAGTAACAAGTTGATAATTCGAATAGTATTTATCAAACATGGAACATCATTGTCCTCGGAAATCACTGTCGTCCATGAAGTATCATTGTCTTCGGAAATCTCTGTCGTCTTGCTTTCACTTTTCTCTTCTCTCTTTATTTTTTTTTTAACGTCTTCAAAAAACATAGATAAATCAGTCATGTTTTTGGGGGAAAATAGTCATAATCGGGAAAAAGTCATAATTGGTAGATACACAGTCAAATAAATGAAGTATAAATTGATATTTTACGTTACACACCATCTTATGAATTCTGTACAAGTTGTAATCCGATGATAATTTATACTTTTTGACGAACTTTTAAATGGTCATAGGTGATCTGTGCAATACTTATGTAAAGGTAAATCATCTTTACGAATTGGATGAAGAAATCCTTTCTGCTTTCCTTTTTTTACGGTTAACTTGAATACAATGCACACAATTAGCTATTGGTCTTTCAATATTTTCTTTTTCGGCATATTTTCGTAGATTATTAAGCAGTTTTCCAAAATTAACTTGAAATTTGGCTTCAATAATTTCCTTTGATTTTTCAGTACGCTTAGTATTCATTGAAGAACAAGGTTCTATAATTATCTGGTGCCCTGTTTTAACCGTTCAGTTATTTGAGCATCAACTATCTTATTTTCCGAAAAAGGTGAATTTCGCGGTCGTTGATATATTGGCTCATTATTTTTAGTTAAAATATTTAATTCTATGTTAGTTGATTTAATATTCTTCGGTTGGAAATTTAATATAAATTGACGCACTTCATCTATAATGGATTTTGAAATATTATAGCCTATATTTTCTTCAATTTCATCACAATTAACATTAACTGGCAAAACCGTTAAAATATTGTTTTCTTCACACGGATACTTATTTTTCATTGTAAATCCATTTTCATTTATTAGAACTTCACCTTGCAAAATTACATCAAGTCTTATAATAGCATTATATGGTATCATACCATTTTCCGCTACACATATATCAGTGGTACACTTAAAGTTAACTATTTATATCTCTCCCGTAAATATACCTATGGGCTTTATTTTACAGTCTCCTAATCCCGATAAAATTGAATTACACTAATTCAGTTCACAAATATTTAACTTTTTAAATATATTCTTAGAAATTAACGTAGCTTGACTTCCAGTACCTATCAATGAGTTAATATTTAAATTACCGAAACGAACCATTTTGAACAGATATGTGTGTTTCGCAATATTGAGTGATTCTACGTTTTCATTGGGTTTGGTTTCCTTAGTTAATATCGAACATTCAGACGCCTTGTGCCCAAAGTTTTGACATTTGAAACATTTTAAACCTTTATTCTTATATGAACAAAATTTAGATAAATGTCCTTTACCAGCACAGTTAAAACAAAATTTAGTATTCTGATCATAATTACTTGATCATTTCTGATTCACAAAATTATCAGATTTTTGTTTTACTTCACTAAAATTATATTTACTTTTTTCTCTCTTAAAATCATTTTTATAACCTCGTAAACCTTCAGATTTTTGAGACATTCACGTAAATCTTTGCAATCATAAAAAAATAATTTATTTTCATTTCTATCGTTAATTCCTCGTATAATATATTGCATTAATACGGTCTCTTCAATTCTCCCTCGATTACCCAACTCTTTCATTATAAAATAATATTCCTGTATAGACTCAGATTCTTTTATTTTACCCTTACTCAGTATTTCATGTAATTGGGCTGAATTAGTATTGACCTCGAATTCATCTATCAACACATGTTTTAATTCTGGTAAGGCGTAATTAACTGTTTTGGAAGTTAAAGACGATTTATGATTTAAGACGCTGAAGAAGATTGTTTTAATATTTTTAAATGTTATTGTGAAATGTCTCGTCAAATATGTGAAACTTTATGTCAATTTGAAACGTCAATATTAAATGTTTGTGTGTGCTAATTCAAAGTTTGATTATTTAATTAGAATAATTAATAACATCGGCCATCCCATATATATATATATATATATATATATATATATATCCTTCAAACTAATATGGAACAATTTTTTATTTTGAACACTAAAACTAATAGTGAAATCCTCGTATTGTGTTTGCTCAATGCTCTTGTATTCTAACAAATGTTATTGGGCCATCAAATTGCAGAATTTTTAATCAGTAACGTCGTAATTAGGATATGAAAAATGATTTAAAAAACTTATCTATAAAGAATAATGATGCATAGTAAACCCATAGAATAAAATAACCAAAAACAATTCGAAAGAAAATACAAAATGTAAGGATCATTTCAAGTTGTAAACTCAGGCTTGGAGAAAAAATAAATCTATGAAAGTAAAGAATATATATTCCAAATCTGAATCATCAGAATATTGAGCATATTTCATTAGCAAAAATTAGTTGTACCATTTACAGGAATAAAACCTAATTGAATATTATAAATTGAAAAAAATAAAAATTTGAAAATGAATCAATAAAGAATCTTTAAAATTTTAAAAATTATGATTAATTCAAAAATTGACCAATAGGAACAAAGAACGTAACATAAAAATATAGGAACATAATTCATCAAAGCATGTGTGGTAAATATGAGACTGCATGAAACTATTTTTTATAATTAGTATTTATTCTTCTTCAAACAATAAATACTTTTGCTGCTTTGTCTGAAACTTCTTAGTAAATTAAGAATTTGTACTATGTTAAGCGGAATGATAATTATTTAATTAATTTTAATAATGGTAGTTTCACATTTATGACGTTCGAAGCGTTACCTATAGGTAAATTCATATTCTTTGAACAATTATTGTAATAAGAAGAGCTTTTGAAATAACTAAAATGACTTTAAATACTGAAATTACAGTTATTTAATACATTTTAAATATTATATATGGTCTTCTATATTCAATATTCATGTTGTTTTATTACTTACCAAATTGAAATCTGGGATATTTCCATAAAATTATTTTCAAACAGTTCTTGTTAAAGAATAATTCAATACAAACGTTTGAGGGAAATAGAAATATAAGAACTGTTTGTTTGTTTTTTCATTTGCAATGATATCTAACAAAACAATCTTAAAATTTGGCTTAAAAATAGAAAATAATAGTTACACATGGTAAACAAAAATTCTGAAATAAGAAATTTTATTCTTTTAAAGGTAAATACTTCCTTTGATGCTGTCTGTTTAGTATTACTGCATGATTTTATTCAGATAAATACTATTCATCAAATATATTGAACTGCTTTCATTTAAAATTGCAAATGAAATGAACTAGGGGAAAACATTTCTCGGAAAATTATGACGAATACACTTTGTGCAGAAATTACTTTTTTAACTGTATTTCTGAATAAAATATCAAGTAAAGCAATATTTTCAAAATTTCGGGTGAAGTATATTAAAATTTTATTATAATATATTTTATTACATAAAAGAATTAGAAAATATTTCAATATAAATAAGAGTATCTTAAATTATTATAATGGTTCAAGAAAATAAATGTTATTTAAAATTCTTAACATTACTTTAATTTATTCTTAGCTATTCAAGAATACAAGGAGTTAATGAAGTACGTTCGGGAATTATTTCAGTACTTTTTTTTTTCATTTCACGTAAAAAGAATATAATTGTGTAAACAATCATCAGAAACCAATATTCGGAAATTATTTAAAGAGATTTTTTTTTTAAAAAAAAGTACATTTCTTAAATGAAATCTCTTTTTTTCAATAAGATATGAAATTTTACCAATAATCACAAGAGATTGAATAAAAGTCATTTTATTTGCCTATAATAATCTCGAGTAAAAAAATGAAAAAAAGTGGAATTAATAACCATTGTTTTCAAAACATATATTTGAAAAATTGCTCTTGTAGAGAAATTTTGAAAACTCAAAATTAGAGTTAAAACACTTTGCAAAAGTTGCTTTGTCTTAAATACTTAACATGTTTAAGCATTTTTTCAAAATTCACAGTGTCTCAAAATATTGCATGCGAGTAAAACACCAAAATAATTCGCTTTTTTAAATATGAGATATAAATTTCAAGTTGTTCGATTGTATATGTAAAATTTTCAGAGAATGAGGTAACTTTTATGTGAAGTGATGTAATAACTAATAATATGCGTAAAGAATTTTTTAGCCCTTAAGACGAATATGTTTTATAAAAATTGCTTCACAAATTCGAGGCTAAGTTTCACCATCTGTAGGAGACATAAAACTTTTGCATGTAAATCGAAAGTCTCGTAGTGCTTCTGTATATATTACTTTTCATAACTATTTTCCGATTTTAAAAATATCAAATGTTTTTACAATGAAAAATTCAGAAAAGTTTTGCAAGGAAAATATACATTTGAAAGTTTTTAAACGCATAACTAATAAGGGGGAAATATATTTTCCTTCATCTCAACGCCCAAGAAGCATTTGCATTGATTTCTTATCGATTCCTTAACATTGAATATAGGTTTTAATTTTTTTATATTAAATGCTTTAAATATTCTGGGATAGTTAAAACTTTAATCATATTTTGTTTTTCTTTTCTCATACAGTTGAGCAAAACCTTGTGAACATTTTGTAAATGTCCAACTGAGAGCAATTTAATCGGATATCTTTCTCTTCTAATTTCTTCAGATCGTACTTAAACGGCTTGGAAGGAATAACCTTTCTATGTGTATGTATGTCTGCGTAACTTTATATAATGATGGGTGTGAATTCTGGTATAAAATAAGATTCCTAGAAGTCTTGTACTTGTAATAAGATTTATTTTTGTTGAACCATCTCGTAATTAAATTCAATGTTATTCCTTTAAATATTATGAAATTTTTGTATGTTAGAGAGAGAGAGAGAGAGAGAGAGGTAGAAATTTCAATTTTCTGGAATTTGTATTGGCTTTAAAAACTGTCCAGTCATTATTTACATTTTACATTAGGAGTCTAATTGATTGAGTGAGGCGAATTATTCGTTAGAATAATTTGTAACAAATCCATTTCCAAAACTGTCAACTTTCTTTCCTGATGCTTAACATCCTCTATAAATTATACACCCATATCATTTAAGTGAAACTGACGCACGTCTGCGTATTATTGAAAAGGGAATGCTTTAAAGAATGAATGTCTCTCCAACGCTTTGGGAAAGCAAATGTTCCCAAGAGTAAAGCTGACCTGCTAAAGGATAACCAATCATTTTCAATTCCTAATTGTTTAAGGGGTGGAAGAGAGCTGATTTCCTTTCAGAATAGGATAAGAAATAGTGACTATAAAGTAAACAAAGTATTTTTAGAAGAAAAAGGCTTAATTTATTTGGTAGAGATCATCTATATGTCTCGATTCATTTTTTATGTCAGATAGAGTTTCAAATTTCTATTTGTGTCATTCGAAAAACACCATCTTGCACCATTTACCATTCGGTTACTTATTCCGTTACTTACTTATAAGATTTAGTTCATATTTTTCGTTATACATTTTGATTCGTAATGGTATAAAAAGATTAATTTCAAAATATATTTTGTACACCAAATTATATATTTTTTTTTCTCTTAAAAGCCATCAATACGTGGTAAATCAGCACTTAGTATAAAAAGGCAATTTTGTAATACATGAAAAATTCTTGCATTTATATTTCATCTTATGTTTAAAATCCAATTACTTTAAAATCTTAAGGATAAAATAATTATTGAGTGAGATTAAAATATTAAAATATTGTATAGCTAAAGATTGTAAATTGATGAATTAAATTAAATTTATGTTTTAAAGACGTAGCTACGATAACCTAATGGTAGTGGTAGAGGGCTCGCGACCATTGTTGTTTCTGTCGAGTAGTGAGTTCGAGTCTGATGCCACTGGAGACGAGTCTGGTGCAGCGGGGATAATGTATGTTAAATTTGTGGAAGTGTTAGTCCTGCTACTAGCACGGTGTAGAATAGTGGAGGGGGAAGTGACAGATGTCTTCTTCCTAACTTGACCGATACTCACAATTACAACGTCTGTCACCAGTAACCTCCGTATTTCTTCTAAATGCGACATTAATAAACAATCAGTCAGTACGCTTTAAATTTTCCATATAGCTATTTCTTAAAATTTATTATATTATGGGGAAACAAACAAAACATTTCTTTTTTCATACTTTATTTAATGAATGCTTCCAAAGTTGATAATTGAGATTTCCTTTTCCTAAAAATTATATTCTAAAATTTTATTCTAGTGAGGGGAATTCTTAAAATAATAAATCACATGTCATTTATAACAAAGGGGTGACACTTTTTTTTCGTTATAAATACAACGTTGAATAATGATAAAAGCAACATTATATTTAAGAATCTTTCAATAGAATATTTCGTTACGAACTTTATTATGTGTTGTTTTTGTTATTCTGATCAGAGATATATTAGCATACTTATAAGTGTTAATTTTTCTGTAGCATGGGACAAAATGCATTTGTAATAGCTTAAAATGTATTTACTTCGCTTATCGAAATAAGTTAAGTTAATGTACATATTTATTTACTCACATACATAATTGAAGAAATTAAATACTTAGATACCTTTAAATTTCTATACAGATATTTACTTCAAAATTATGTTTGAGAACGATACTCAATTCAGATATTCTAAGCCACATTACATATCCTCAAACGTAATTAGAAAAGACCAAGATAACAATACCGACACTGTATTTGGAAATAATAATTAATATTTTCAATAATAGTAGAAATGAGGAATTCTTATCTGAGCTTTCGAATTTCTATAGTTTATTTTTGATTTTATTGAAATCATTGTTTCCAGGAAAGATAATTTTTTTCAATAGTTCATTGAGAAAAATGTTATTTGATATATACATCATTTGAAGAATTTCAAAACTACCTCTCACGAATAATCTTTAAAAATAATTTTGTTGAGAAGCATGCAGAAAAAAAGCGAAGTTTATTACAGTGGAAAGATTATCAGTTTTAATTCTTTATAAAAATAAATTTATCATAATTGTAAGGTGATGCTTACTCAATTGAATTTAATATTCATTTCCCTTTACAAAACATTGTTTTTAAAGTATTATTTTTATTACAAATCTATTGCCAAACATATTTTTAATTCCTGTGTATGGAATATTTTTACTGGCAACTTATACAATATCTTATACAATACCTTATACAATATGTGTCCTTATGACTTCTATTACTTTATTGCTCATTTCACTCACTTCTGACTTGTATTTATGAACACATTATAGATCTAATAGCGTCATTTTAATATTCTGGAAGCACCAAATTTTAAGCTTTGCTTATTTGTTTTCATAAAAGGATAATTGTTTTTGTTTTCCATATTCAAATTTGCGTCTGTTATATATTTTACAATAATTGCTCTGTTAAAGTATTTCTGGAATAAGTAAGTGTTAATTAGTTTTCTATGACAGTTAAGTATGTTGTAGACCATATGTATTGAATCTAATATTCAAACTCTTCTTGAACTTCCAATGAGTTATTTATGAAGTATTTAGTTGTTGTTCATCAGCATTTTAATTTTTTTTTTGTTAATTTAAAGCCGTGAATGAACAACAAAATGTATAATAATTTCATTTCTCCAGAATTTTCTGATTATTGTGCTTTTTTACTATTTCATGATAATCCGTTTTCAATTTGTAGAGGACAAATCTACCATATTTTAGCCACATTTACCACTAAAAGAATAATGCACTTTTGATAAAAATTGAAATGAATAAGGAAACAATTTCCCAAATATTTTTAAACAAATAATTAAAATATTTTTCAGGGATCTCATAAGTTAGTTATTGAGGGAGAAATTGAAATTTAAACAAGAAAATGAAGAAAAAAAAATCAGAAATGTTAAATTGGTTTTTTTTAATTAACATGATAAAATAATTTAATGGTGTATCAGAGATCTCAAAGATAAGATTAAATATATTTCTAGAGGTTTACATAAAAACTAAGAAAAAGAACATGTTAAAATTGCTTAAGATGTATTAAATATATCTTTCGAAGATACGTTATGATTTTATCTTTATCTGTTATAAATTATCTATAGTTTCTTAAGCTAAATACTTGTATCAGAATTTAGTGGATTCTGCACTCAAAAGACAATCATTGATGCTGATTTATTTTTGGAAATATCGTATAAAATTTTAATCATACATTTTGTCTCTAATAAAACTTATATATGCATGTTGTACATAATTATTATTTAACTATCTCGTAAAATATTTAAAATTATAAGCATTTGAAGGAAACAATAATTTTGAAATTCAATAAGATTAATTTGTTAAAAGTTTTCATAGCCAAACAAATGTAAGAAAGTATCAAATCAAAGAACAATTTTGTTATGCTTTTCCTTTTATAGAAAAAGCATTAAATACGGAGATGAATAAATATTTATAATTTAATTTTTTTTTATTTATTTAGAAAATATTCTGACAAATAAAAAAAAATATATAAAAATTTCTTGAATTAAAAAAAATCATATGAATTGATAATATTGACTCTAGAAAAATAAAATCACCAAAATTTAACTCTAAGTTATCATGAACTTTATGTACTAGTTATATGTTTTTCTTTTCTAATTTTAACAATGACTTTTAAATTCAATGAAAATGTCCGTTAACCAAATGAAACAGACTTAATAATTTATGGAAAAAATACTTTTATAAATAAATTTATCATAGCAATAACTTTCGTGAATTTATATCTACATCTTTTATAAAACAAATTCTTTTATAGTTATATAGTAATCTGTGGATATAAAATATCAATTCTTGGTTATAGAAAACTCGCATGTTTTATTTTAAACCTAATACTTTTCATTACATGAAAAATATATTGGTTTTCCACTATAAACCATAGGGTAATTGACTTGTATGAGATTTTACATTATTTGTTGTGAATGAAAGAGTTTGAACATAAAGTGATGGACCCCTTAAATAAGAGATTTCAACAATTTTCTGAAATAAATGTAGAACCAAGAACATTATTGAATTTATTGTTGTTATATCAGTTGTCTTTCAACAAATTTAAACAGAATGCTATATTTGCAAAAGGTCATTTAAACACATTAAATGAATACTCAAAACTCAAAACGATTGACTTTTCAATTTAATTATCTTCCATTTATCACATATTATTCTTCTAGTCCCTTCTAAGCGATAATTAAAATATCTCATATTTCAATAACAATTGTTCCTTTAACAGTAGACTAACAATTTATTTAATAATAAAAGAATGTCATTTACATATCTTCATCAGTAGCTATATCAAATAACTGAATAGTGAAAGTAAATATCATTCGCAAAGTTTGTGTTTCAAAAATATAAACAAAATACAGAAATTGCGTTGTCAAAGTATATATTAAACTATGTGATGAGTTTTCATGTTTTCGAACGAGTACAATGGAATAGAGAATTTAATCATCATACTTATAATTGTTTTTGGTTGTGTTGTTATACTTCAATTTCATATTAGAATTGTGGTTTGTTCATTGCATTTGAAAACAATTTGTTTTACGTGAAAATTCATACGCGTTCATGTGTTCGTTCTCCAATTATAAGAAACATTATTTTTAAATCGCATGAATCAAAGAATTGCCATATCAAAACCAAATTTTATTTCGTAAAGAACATTCAACTAATTTAAAGCAGTTTTTTTATTACATATAAGAATTAAATTGTGCACAGCATATCCTATAATTTGTAATATTTTTCGATTAATTTCAATCTTGTGAGAATCTCTCCAATATTTTACGGTATTCCTTTTTTTAATTACTTATAAGATAATAACTAAAAATATATGTCATTTTCAGTATCTAAGAGAATATGGTCCTAGTTTTTGTGACCATAGATGTTGAAGTCCTGCTATGGGTTCAAATTCAGATTTAAATAAACATCCGTCGTACGGAATAATGAGATTTGAACTTGAAGGGAGGGAACACAGTAACCTGGTTGTTTGAATAACGGAGTCTTAACATGTTTAGGCCTTTCTTTCTAAAAGGAAGACTTGTAGCTAAGCCGATGCCCATTAATATTATAAAATAAAAACTCAAAACCTTTACTTGAGGCAGTGTGGACTTTATAAGAGTGGGAGGCTGTCGAAGTATAGCCCTCACCAATTGAACGTGGCTCAAAATTACGACACTCGAAGCCAATAGTAATAATATCGCCTGTAATGTTAGGTAAACTAACAATAAATATATATATATATATCTTTTATATTAAAAGGAAAACGTGACTTCTATGTCCTCATTTGTTATGTAAGTAAGGAGAGGAAGGCTTATACCAACTCACTCTAATAATACTCTACTCACATGACTGTTATTCAAAATTGAAAATCCGCCGAAAAAACGTTTTGTGCTGCCCTTATATAATGCGTAATATAAACCTAAAATGAAAATATTAAATCATTAATTTGCACAATTATTTTATTCATGTTTATTTTGAAAAAGAAAAGGAGAAACACTTTTTCCGTAGTTTAAAACAGGACATTCAACATTTGATGTTAGGTTTCTATGTGTATATTCATAAAATAAAATTAATTTCTCTAAAAGTTTTTATGAGGTATCAGAAATAAAAAAGACCTTATGCATTTTTTTCTACGCAAGTAAAAGTATTATACTTCATACCTTGTTGTAGAAAATCTAGGTGATGGGAAATTATTTGAACCAACTAAATTTAACTGTTTTTGTTAGACAATATTACGGAACTGATAATATACCACAATCACTTAGCTTTATCAATATTGTTGAGAACTGTTATTCATCTAATAGATCTCAATTATATTTCCTTTACCATTTTTTGAATTTTAACAATGGTTAAAAAACTTAGAACTGGTTAGATCCAAACTTCACTTATGCTTCTTGGAAAATGTATCCTTTATAATGCTCATAAAATATAAAGATGGTCTTAAAAAATATTTTCATCAAATATTTCTTACATACTTCTAAGCTCTTGAAATTTCTTTGATGAATTTGATTAACTTTTTAAACATATATTTGCTTAAATATAAGAGAAACATTTTTAATTTTCTAGGTGAAGATTATCAAGACAAATAGTGCTTTTATAAAATATTTAAATGACATTTTATGTTATAAAACTATTTCGGTAAATAAGTACAAAAATGCTTTATCTAGCTAATAAATGTACAATATCAATGTTAAAATTGATGAATATAGATACAAAGAAATTACGAAAATAATTTCTTTTTTAAGAATTCTTTTTTTTTACTGTAGTACCTATTGTTTTTGTTTTTCTTTAGTACATATTTAGCATGACTTTCTTAATATTTTAAACGTATGCAATTCTTAGAATACATTAAACACTTTCATGCCTTTTGATATCAATATCAGATAGCCTCAAATAGATAAAAAGTTTTCCTGCATAAAACTTGTTTAAGAGGGTATCCAGTTTCTACCAGAAAAATACAAAACCTTAAAACTAACAAAAGTGCAATTCTTCCCCAATTACTAACATCGCTGCATTTTCTTCTCAGGATGCAAAAATATACCTTGATAAATGACTTCCCAAAATATCGTGGAAGGGTATGTTCAACGTGCCAATAACTACTCACCTTCACTTTTAGAAATATCGATTTAACAGTTTCACCTGCCGAACTTCAATAAAACTTTTGACACGTCACTCTTCAACAAGAAAGAAGGAAAAAAGGGTAGAAAAATAACTTCTTACGAGTCTAACAACGTGTTACATTCAGCATTCCATTTAGAAAACAGTTTCTACTCCAAGGCGCTTATCAGGCTGTTGCCCGAGGACACTGTTAGTCGAAACCCTGCTAAAAAGGAACGTAAAATGCACGGCGTGGAATTACCTGCTTGAATTTTCGAGGAATAGTTTGGAGAAGGCGCTCAGGCTGCAAAATAGCAGCGGTGGAACTTTTATGGCCCACGGTTGCCAGATGATTAGGAAAAAGAACGTTGTTAGTGCTGAAGTAAAAATCCACCATACGCTATTTTCCAACGTGCATGTTATTTTGAAAAAATAAAACTACTTTCAAAGGTTTTTTTTTTTTGTTACTTCATTAAGAGTTTGATTTCAGTTCCAGACAACATTTACATTTTTTAGCAATTTAGATAAATATTACTATGTTTAATTTGGAATCAAATGCTTTGCAATCTTGTTTGTTTCATTTACGAATATACAAAAAGGTTTTCTTCATTGAATTAAAAATAGAAAATTATGATATGAATTTCTAGGCTAAATTTTTGTTTTACTACTTAAAATACTTAAGCATATTTTGAAAATTTAAGTAAGATATTATGTGCCTCAAAAATTTAATTGAGATTTGTTTACATATCGATAAAATTTCTAATAATTCTTTAATATAATTACAGAATGGAATTTTAAGATTATTTTTTAATCAAACTTTTAACATCTTCACATTTCAATAAACGTTCCATGTGATTTAATTGAATGTAGTTAACTCACATTTATAACTGTAACCAATGAATTTCAAATTACGGTTGTTGTTTTTATCAAATAATTTTATCTTTCAATGTAGATAAAAATATTTTAATTGTTTTAATTTCTTTAAAACGAAGTACAATGATATTTTAAAAAATTACACATGATTTAAATTTTGAATAATGTATTCAATTAATTTAAATACATTAAAAATTACTGAAAATAAAATTATTTTTACGATTCAGTACCCCCAATAATAATAAAAAATAAATCTAGCAATTTAAGCAAAACATATATTTGATTTAAATAATTCAGAATAAAAGTTCCATAAATACTTTTTAATGACAAATCCATATTTAATGCACGAGAGGATATCGTAAAGTTTCAATTTTTATTAATAAATAACCGAGATATCTGGATAAAATTTGTTCAGCATAATAATTATTATGTACACAGAATTGTAAATTACAGTTATTGATTTTTAAATATTTTATTTTGGAAACCGAACATTGAAATAGCCCGCAGTATGCAGAAGATTGAGTTCAACCTGCTGAATTCCATAATGACGGTCTTCGAAAGTTCAAAAAATGTTGGTATAAATGTATGGTCCTAAAAGTGACTACGTAAAAAAATCTTCAGAATAATAAATAAAAATTTAGTTCCTATCTTGATTGCTTTTAGGCGTAATTAAAATTTCACTATAACCCGGAGAAAAAATTAAACTTAAAGATTCGTTAGGTTACTTCAATCTGCATCTTCCTGAAACCAAAGAAATCAACATTTATAGCTATAGTTTAGAAGATTAGGTATATACGGATCCCTTAATATGAAGAATAAATGGTATCTTGGTTATCTCTTAAAAATAATTAAGAAATAATCAAGTAGCAGGTATTTTAGTTATTTCTTAAAAATAATTAAAATTCAACGGTATCCCCTTGAATACCTGGAAGAAAAAAAGATAAAAAAAAAACTTGTTGTATTTTAAATTAAAGTTAAACAAATGTTATCCGAATAAAATCAATATGAATTAACTTAGTTATTGCTATGTACTTTCTTGTTAATAGACGTACATGTTATATCATGTTCAAATAGGTGTCAACACCTGACGAATACTAATATAGACTGATGCTAAACTGAAAAATGCTAAATTAGCACCTAGAATAAGAAAAACAAGCAAAATTATCCATCAAAGAATTAAATTAAAATGCCTGTATTAGCTTTATTTGAATCCTTATGAATATAGGAACAATTGACCACATTTAAGTTATCTTGATTAGTTTATATAAAATCTAATTTTCGTTTGTAAAAAATGAATTATAATTAACTAATATGTATATTAATAATGCGAAAAGTATTTCTTTGCAAAAAATTGTGCTGATTATGAATATGCATTAGTAAATAACAGATCAATCACTTCTAGATAAATCTCCTAATATTTTTTTTAAATTTCCCTTTTTCTATGCTTGATTCGAAGGAAACTTTCAAAAAAGCATGGAAAGCGATGAAAAATGTATTTTATATGAGTAACAATATTCCCTTCTTAAAGTATAATGTTCATTTTTTAATTTAGAATTCAGCCATAAAATTTATTTTTAAAAAAGTTTTAATTGAAAGGAGATACGGAATTAAAACAAATATTTTAGATTTGCCAGAGTTTGTGTTTTTTATTTTATTCAAGACAGAATCATGAGCAATAAATTAATTATTCGCATCAGAGCGTATTTGAAAATGCTTTTTTTTTGGAAATGAAATTAATTAAAAGAAATTTAAATGCCAAATATCGTTATTTAATCTGCCATATTACAGAAAAAATGCCTCTAAGAATTTAAAGATCCATAACTTAATCCATAAGTAATAAAAATAAGTATAGAAAATATTTACTACTTTAAAAGACCGAGAATTTTAATCCAGAGACTCTAGACTTTTCAAAATCATGAAATTGAGCCTACTTAATCTCAAATTTTTGTAAATAAGATTTTTATAGGATAAAATTTTGAAAAGAAATGTCATACCCGTTAATGCTCTTAAAGAATAAATCGATGGAGCAAAAAAGTATAATCTTGTATAAGTGTCATTCGTGGGAAAAAAGATAAGTTTTGAAATAACTTAATAATCGAGGAAGGATATTACAGTTTATTCTTCAGAACTTTCAATAAACTATGAATAAGCTTTTGAACATATTTAAGTATCAATAGTTCAAGATTTATTGATCACTAAGTATTTATAATTTGTAATGTTCTTAAAAGTTCATTATAAGAGTCACTCTTTAACTTTTATATCCCTTTAAAGGGAGAATGTTTAAAATCAAAATTCCGAAGAAACAGCAAGAGAAATGTATTGCTGTTAGTTCATACATAAACAAAATGCGATTTGAACTCACACACTCTAAGTAAAAACTGCAAAGTTTTCCTAAATATATATATATATATATATATATATTGTTAAATATCATCGTAAGAGAAGAACCGAGAAAAAATTATTATCAGAATTTTTAATTCCGCCAACTACTTCATTTCTGTTGGATACTTCGATGCAGAATGCTCATAAAGTTGCCATATATTTGCAATTAAAATGAATGTATTATGGAGAAAAAGTTTTATTTTTAATGAAATTCATAAAAAACAGTTCCTATTTTTAAAGTTTAAATAAATTTAATGCTTTACGAATCTTAATTCGTGTACTTTTACGAATCCAGCAACTTCAAATGTGTTCACTTGACTATCGTTGAAACGATGCTGTCAGTATCTAAGCTATGAATTCCGTTAATGATCTTTGAAAATTCCAGTTTGGAGACTAATGCGTGGCTTACGAGTATTTTTTTTATGGGTTTAGAAGTGAGCTATTCCGCTCACATAACTACTCGGGTTGCAAATAAATACCCTTACCGGTGAGTAAAATCTTACATTTGCTTACATTTTCAAAATAAGAACTACATTCATGAATTTTGACAAAAATTAAATTTTTCCCCTTCATGTTACATTCAGTCTAAAATAATTAGTAAAGGTCTCTCAAATTTATCAGCATTCAGTCGCAGGAAATTGCGTATTCCAAAATTTGACTTTTTCAACAAAATACGCCCTAAAATTCTTAAAGTTCTCACAAAAATTACTTATACACACACACACACACACACACATATATATATATATATATACGCACGCGCGACTGTGTATAGGTTGTATATAAATGCTTATTTGCTTTCCCTTCCCGCAACATAAAATAGATTGCGCCCCCCCATGTAAACTCTGGCTGCGCATACGCACAAGGGATGGCGAAGTTCTCTCCTAAGAACTATTACGTCACTAGTATTCCTATTGCTGCTGCTGTTGAATCTCCAAGCGTGAAGCTTATGCTGTCGCGTTTTCTTTTTTATATCTTTATTTTTGTATAAATAAACCAGCCTTTCGTAATTATGCCATAATTATCACTACATTTACTTCCATCAATCGTTATGGGCCCAGGAACTGAAACGATGAACCATTAGCAGTGCACATTACAAAATAATCTATCTGAAACGGCACTTCAATCTAAAGAGTTACGTATTCCTGATCTCAAAAAAAGAAGACAAAACTCAGAATGGCTCAACTCAACTCTATAGAAAAGCTGAACCATTTAAACTACAAACTCGGTCTTGATCAAAAATGACCAATGGGATTACGCCACTTTCAAAGAAAATAAGCCTAACGAAGGTGCCATGCACGACTCTATTGAAAATCTACATAGATGGACTAAAATTGATCGAAAATCTCGCGCTCACATTATTTTGTCAATCAGCTTAATTGAACTTTGTCATGTATGACATTACACAACTTCCTACGATGTTTGGAAAAAGCTAAAAGTTGTATTCGAATCTAAAGCACTAACTAAAAAGGCTTCACTTTTGAAACAACTATTGTTTCGCAAAATGACCAACACAGAAACAATGTAGGATCATCTTCCGTAAAGGACTGTAAAATCTGCATCCAGTCAAAACAGACTGTTTTTCCTTTTTCTAAATAATCTGAATTCAAAAGTAAGTATATTTTGGAACTTATATATTCTGACGTCTGTGGACCTATGCGAGAACTATCAATAGCAGTTTCGTTTTATTTTGTTACTTTCATTGATGATAAATCAAGATATGTAGAAATAAATTTCTTGAAAACTAAAGATGAATGAAAAAAGCCGTTATAAACTATAAGGCTTTATTTGAAAATCAGACAGTGAAATAAATAAATAAAACACTTGACACCGATAATGGATTAGAATATTGCGAATCAGAATTCTAAACTTTCCTTATAAAACAAGGTATAAGTATAGAAGAAGGTATTCTAAAAGAAAAATCTGCTCTTATGACCCCTCAACAAAACGGAGTTTCAGAAATAGCAAATCTTACTGTAGTTGAAATGACCAGATGTCACTTAATCCAATCTAGATTAAATTCTAACTTCTGGGCAAAAGCTATAAATTGTTCTATTTACATTCGTAATCGCTCGCCTAGCAAGAGCATCAAGAATTAAACTCTATACGAACGCTTTTTTGGCATCAAGCCAAGTGTGTTAAACTTTAAAAGGTTTGGACAAGAGAAAAAAAACTTTATAAGGTTTGGACAAAAAGCATATGTGTTGAATAAACGATTGAAAGGCAAATTTGAACCGAGATCAAACGAACATACCTTCATCGGATATTCAACAGAATCGAAGGAATTGATAAGAAAACTATTTGATAAGAAAACCAGAAAAATAATTGCGGACCGAGATGTGAGATTTATTGCTGAATTTGAAAGCCATCTGCCAGCGACAGAAATGGAAATCATTACCCTGCCTGAAGAAAAACAAAATTCTACTCTCAGCAGAGATACGTCATCTAACCTTGGCAATGTCACAAAAAGAGAAGCAATGTCATTGGACTCCTAAACTGAAACCGAAGTTTCGGATATTTATGACATCATGATTTAGGATAGAAGCGTTTGTTACCATGTTCCTGAAAGGTCTAAGATTTTTAGAACAGGCAAAATAGGTCGTCAAAGAAAGGAATTTGGACAAGTGTCCATAAATACGGATTATTTCGAAACAAGCCCAAGCATTAAAGAGGCTCTCGCTGGAACGAAAAACACATCTTTAGAAAATGTTATGAAAGAACATGATGCATTTATTAAAAAAATGCATGGACATTAATTCCAAGATCCAAACATAAAACGCTTATAGGATCAAAATCGGGTCTAAAAACAAAGTTCAAAAAATTTGGAATTATTGAAAACTTAGAAGCAAGAATTGTTGCTAAATGATGTTCTCAAAAACCAGGAATAGATTTTTTCTCCAGTTCCAAGATTAAGTTCAATCCAAACTGTTATTGCTTAAGTAGTTAAAAACAACCTTACTGTATATTGATTAGACTTTGTGATGACATACGTAAATGGAGATCTCAATGAAGAAATCTTCATGGAGCAACCAGAAGAATTTCGTATTTCTCCTGATAAAGATCAAGTTGTTTACTAAACCGCTCTGTTAATGGTCTCAAACAATCAGGGAGAGAGTGGTACAACAAACCGGACACTAAATTCAAATCTCTTGGATTTAAATCGTTGAATGCTGACAAATGTGTTTATCACATGAAATCATCTTCTGCTGAAGCAATCATCACTGTATATGTTGATGATTTAATGGTGTATACATGCAGCAAAAACGTTTATGAAAATATTCGTGGCGAGTTAAGAAACGCTTTAAAAACGGAAGACCTAGGACAATTGCAATATTGCTTAGGAATTGAATTCAAACAAGATAAAAACAGTTTAACAATATCTCAATCAAAGTACATTGATCAAATTTTGCACAAGTACAAAATACAAGATGTAAAAACTGTGGCAATTCCCATGGATACAAGCATTAAATCATCCAAAAAGATGTCTCCACAGAATGAAGAAGAAAAATCATAAATGCAAAACTCAACATTCTGTTCTTTAATTGGATCTAAAATGTATTTGTCTGTCTCTACTAGACCAGACATTACGTAAGCTGTCAGTTTTCTTAGTCAGTATAACAACAATCCAGGGAAAACACATTGGATAGCAGCAAAACGAATCCTAAGATACTTGTCAGGAACTAAAAATCAAGGATTAACTTACAAACAATCTGCAAAACCATCAATAGGATATGTTTTTCTGACTGAGCTTCAGATATCAACGACAGGAAATCTTGTACAGGATATGTCTTCAACTATGATGGAGAAGCTATTTCTTGGGAATTAAGAAAACAAGGGACTATTGCATTATCAACCACAGAGGCAGAATATATGGTTCTCTCAGGAGTTACAAAAGAGACTCTTTACCTACAAATACTTCTCAATATACTTTCACAACAAGAGATTGATACATTGAAAACTGTGGTGTTTACTGATAACGAATCATTTCTAACACTTGTTAAAAATTCTTTTCTCCAATTCCACTCAAAATATATTGACATTTGTCATCATTTTGTGCGAAAAGTATATGAAAATTATTTGTGTGATTTAAAATATTTACCATCTAATGAAATGGCAGCCGAAATGTTAATAAAATGTTTCAATAGTAATTAACATAACATATGTAGCAAATTGATTGGATTAACAAGTACTTGTAATTAATCTTATATCTGTATATATTTATAAGTGCTTGCATTATATTTTTAAGGCATTATAATATTCATTAGAAAATTGCATAACTGTGTTTCTATTTGAAATAAGCATTTAGAAGGAGAATTGTTGGGTATTAATGCATATTTGCTTTCCCTTCCCCAAAATAAAATAGACTGTACCACGCCATATAAGCTGGTTGAGCATGCATGCAAAGGATGGCGAAGTTCTCTCCTAAGAAGTAATGCGTCACTATTACTGCTACCGCTTCTGAATCTCCAAGAGTGAAATGTATGCTGCCGCTCTCTCTTTTATATATGTCTTTTATAAATAAACCAGCTTTTTGTATATGCGCCTGCGTTTACTTCCTACAATATATTTTCTCTCTCTCTCTCTCTCATTAAATATATATAATTATATGTATATATATATATATATATATATATATATATTGTAAACTAGTGAATGGATTACTTTCCCTTCCCTCCCCTCCCCCCGTTTTCTGAATAAACATAAAGATCACGTAGTTTATCGATATTCTCGATCACATGTCATATAATTACCTATGAAAGAAGCCTATCTAAAATCAAACCTCACACTTGCAATTTTTTTTTTTTTTTTTTTTTTTTTTTTTTTTGCATTTTATTGATAGTCATAGCGAAAGCAAGGTGTATTACAAATTGATGTCGTTTGAACTTAAACGCCATATGTGTGGAAATTAGTGGTATTCGTAGAAATAGTACATTTTCCCTTTTATGGGATTCAATCACCGTGCGCGTAATTGTTGCTTCAATTAAATTAGTTATTTATTTTTTAACTTCAATTAAATTATTTATTTATTTATTTTATATTTTTGGTTGTTTGATGTTTTCGGAGTAAATACAATTGGCACTGGAATTTTCAAGTTCAAAAAGTCTGATGGTAATCCGAGAACAACGAGTTAATTAAGAAATCCCTTTGGAAAATTCAATACTTCACTTAGGTCCATCACGAAATAAATAGATTTGTTTAATACAGTTTCCCTTACAATTCTGTTAAAAATTGTGTTGTTTATGTCGTATATGTTGACAGTTTTAGCTGCTAAGATGGGCTTTCAATTAAATCATGGGTGATTTTGATAATTTTTTTCAATGCTTTGGAATACCTCGTCCACTAATTCTTCTTTTGAATTTACAAAGTTGAAAAACAATTATATAGGATGTTGGTTTCCCCCGTTACTGCACTTGTAGGTACAGTTCTGTTACAGACTTCATGTAATTGTTTGATTCTTCGAAGAAATCTTCTCTCATTTTCTCTAATGCTTTGAACATCAAAAACTTATTCGGTCTAGAATCTTAGTTCGCCATATCTGATTTGAAGATTTTTGCACTGCAAAAATTACTGTTTTCTCATTAGCACTATTAATATTTCTTCCTGAAAGGAGATAGATGGCCAAATGGCTCGAGTGCTCCAAGAAACACAGTACAGTGCTATAGATGACGAGAAAACTGACAATGATCGACTGTGAAAGAACGGAAGAAATGAATTGAAAGCAATAATCTGAATAAAAGCAATTCATATTTCGTTTTTCGAAAATAGACACTTGAGTTACTAAAAAACAATTCTAACTTTTGATTAAATTTTTAATACATTTTGGATATAACATGAAAAATAATTAACTTGTCAGAGTAACACTTTTTTTTTCCCACACTGACGTTTATTTTTCTATTTACATTTCAATAAGAAAAATTAGAGAGAAAATTTTGACAATTGCAAACAAAATAGTAAAATGTTGAAAGGATCTGGTCTGGTTGCCCATTTCGGCCTGTCGTCGAACCGATTATGAAAAAATGTTATTTATCTAATTATGTGTTTGTTGTTAAATGCAGAAGTATTTGACACATTTTAAGACAAGTGAGTAAAAAGAGTAGTGTATTCAAGTGAAAAATATGATACATACAATCATTTGTCAGATATAACTGTTTTTATTTAAACCTCACGAAACGTTTGGAATTTCCCATTCCCTTGTAAACTTCAGAATAAAAATTATATCAAAACACTTTTAAATAGCAATATAACATTGTGTAAACATTGCATGTCAATTACTTTTCGAGTTTTGAGGACACAAACATAAGGATGAGGAATTTTTATATATGAAGATATCTTCAGTTATGCAAAGTTGAATATAAAGCATAACTTGCTGATTATTTATTTCGTGATTTAAAATATTAAAGATAAAGGTATCAATACCTTAATTTTTATTAGTTTCTCTCCAGAGTTAAAAATTAGCCTTTTTACAAAAAAAAACACTCTTTTTAACTTCTTAAAATAATAAAGATAACATCTATGCAGAAATCTCACGCACAAAACTTCTTACACCATCGTTTAAGAAGATTTTTCGTAATGTGATTATTATAATTACATTAACTAAAACTATAATAATATTTAATACGTCACAAAACAAAAGAATTAATTTTTTTCGTTTAATCTTTACATACTGTGAAAAATCCTAAAAATTGCAAAATACTGTCGTTTTAATGCTATTAAAGTATTTAAAAAAATAAGATTTTTCTTTCGCATAGATTAAATGAATATCATAAATATATCGCAAATGCTTACCTCTTTGCACGAGATTCATTAAGAACATACTAATTTCTATTGATAAATCAAACCTATCCGGATATAATGTACAACTTTAACCTATTGTCCCCTAAAGTGTCCTTATATTTTATTCATTGTGCAAGAGAATATTTTTTCCATTACGTATTAATTGCACGTTTCTGCAAATAAGCTCATTAAAAATTAAAGTTTGTTTCCCGAGGAATTTCATTACCAAAAGCTCATATCTGATTCAGGTATTTCATTAACACTTTCCAAAGTTTTAGAATTTAAAAGATGGATTTTAAATATACATTATGAATAGAATTTGTTAGTTTTAAAAGAGTGGGTAAAACACGAGCTATGCAAATCGAGTGAAATAAGTTCGTAATGAAAAGTTATTACTCATATCAGGAGCGAAAGTTTCTATCTCACGATAAATTCAAACATAGGGATGAAATATGTCCAGCGTGATAAAAAATGTAATGAGTTTCTGATCTTAATAGATTTTCTCTCTCTCTCTCTCTCTCTTTCGGATTATCATCTGACTTTCTACCAACTTCGGCAGTTCGATGAGGCCTTTTAAAATAGTAAAAATAAGTTTCGTCTGACAGAAAATCATTTTATTCCAAAGAATCTGCAACTCCGTGACTTATAGAAACTCTCCATAATATAATGGGACGGAAAACCGATAACGTCTAAAATCTCGCGAAAGGAGGGAGAATGTACGAGTCGGAGAAATCGTCGGAAAGATAAGGTCTGAAGATAAAATTGGATAAAAATTCTATTCCATTTCTTGCTCTCTATTTTTCCATTGCAAGGAAAGCGCGTGGATATGGAAAAACGCACGAAAAATATGTGACAGTTGTTTTTTAAGGGTTGATATAACGCAGCACATTTAAAGAGATCAAAACTTGAAAAAAATCCTGGCACTGATTTATTAATACAATATTTTATTTTATAAAGAAGTAATTGGATTATTCCTTGATTTTTCTTTTTTAATATTTGAAAATAAATTGACAATTTTGAAAAGTAAGTGTCTTAAGATTTTAGAAATAAGAATTAATTCTCTCTTATAAAAGGAATTGGAATGTGCTTCATCTTAAATTCAATAACTATTTTGAATCCTTTTTCACGTGAAAACTAAAATTGCATTGTATGAAAACTCAAAATAAACTGTTGAGTAATTAATAAAATTTTATATTTAACTATTTGCATTCAACGGTGTTTATTAAAAGAAATATATGATATATATCTTCTACTTAACTTATGGTTGGAAAATGTTATTAAATTATTGATTTACTATGGTAAAAATTAAATCCAATAAAACTTTTTTATGCTATCAATAAACAGTATCAAATAATTTCTTAAGAAATTTTTTCAGAGCTAATTATAAAAAGCGATGTATGAAGAAAAGTTTTCTTTTAAAATGTATTATTTCAAAATTTTACAGATTCAGTAAATGATCAAATAAAAAACTACATTCATTGCATATAAATATTCAAATGGCATAGGACAACATAGGGTAGACATTTAAATAGCAAGTTTCCACTTTTGCATTTAAGGAACAATATAATTTATTAAAAAAAAAGAAATTACATTATGAATTTTAAGCAATACAAAAGAAAAAATAATTACAATTTTTAAATATACAACATGTCATAAAATACTTATTATTTATGGAAATATCTCAAATGTTATGAAAATCTGAAATATTCAGATGGGTTTCTAAGGATTAGATTTATTTTACTCCAAGAACGCTATCTGGGGAATGTGCCACTATTATTATAATATTCGCTCACAAAATGATGTTTGCAGAGCTTTTGCAATATCGCGACCATTGGTGATTTTGTTTCGCTGGAAGTCTAAGCTCACTCAAAAAGTTGGCATTATTAGATTTGATATTTTGGTTAACTCGAAATTTCGGGTTCGATTTTAGGCCCTTAGAAGGCACGCCTTAAATCAAATCATTTCAGCAATATTTCTCAACATTAGCTTTCTGTAGTAAATTTTAAGCATAATAAAGAAAGAAAGAAAATTAATATAAGTAGATTTATTTATATTTCTGTTAGATTACAGAAACTAAATTTTTATTCAAATTTTATACTAACAATTAAATGTTATAGATATTTATATGACTTTTTCTTAATTTTAGATTACAAATATTAGTCCCATTCAGGAAGTAGATAATGCTTAATAATAAGCTTTTATTAGAGTTTGATATACGTGCCTTGAAATTCATATGAGGATTTTATTCTTGTACAGAATAAGTAAATACTATATACTTATTTCTGGACAAAACGTACTTTGTAGTATAAACATGTATCACTAAAGTAATTTTGAAATAACTTTAAATTGTACATTTGTGAATATCGATGACAAACGTTCTAATACATGGGACAGTTTTGTTCTTGCTGATGGTATCTGACTTAATTAATACATATTTCGTAAATCAAGAAAGAAAAATGTTTGTAAAACAAAAATGATAAGATATTGAGAGATTTAATTGTTAATTAATTTATGTTCCTTAAAATTAAGAATGAAAGGAGGAAAATTTTTAACTATGAGAGGGAAGTATACTAATTATTAATAATTATTAAATAGACTTATACAATTGTGACTTTGTGACGTATTATCGATTTATCGATTCGTAATAAATACTGAAATTTTAGCTTAATAAATTAAAAAAAATTTCCTCTCTAAACTTACGAAATTGGTGTCTAACTTGGTACTCTGTTATTGATTTCCGTACTCTCATATATTGATCCTAATTTTTTTTTATTATTTTTAATTATTTCTCTAAATATTTTGTGACAAGACTGAATTAATTGTTGGTAATTAAAGCATATAAAAAGCTGAAGTTTGGAAGCCAACTTTAAAAATACCGATTTGTAGATTTTAGAATATTCTTATCCCGTAATAATTTAGATTTGCGTTAGAATTTTCATAAAAGAATTCATTTCAACTACTTCATACATGAAAGGAAACAATCTTCATCTCCTCTACATTGCATTGTTTTTTAATTGATTTGAATTACAAGTAGTGATTTTTCTTTTCTTTCTTATAGTTTTTATTAAGTGGTTTGATGTTGTAAAAGTTAATTAATTAGTAAAAAGATTTTAAAACTATCAAAAGTTTCAATCCAGATGTATAATTCTTAAGAAGTAAAATTTAAAAGAAATCAGAATTTCGAATTGATTTACATTTTTCTAATGTTTAATTATAAGTAATGATATAAATTGCATTAATTGAAAAGTTTATTCTGCTGTTTCGTTTTTGTATAAATTTTGCTTGATTTTCAGAATTCATTTGTAAAATTAATTTACATAAAACTGTAATTTGAAATGAAATATTTTGTGCTAACCTACGGTACATGCGTGCACGCATGTGTGAACACATTACTCAATTGTGAACTATCTTACATTTAAAGTAATAATTTTGGGTGTAAATGATTTATTTGTACTGTAACAACTTTTATGAATCTAATTTTAAAAAAATGAGTTATAATAAAGATTAGTTTCTCTATGAGATCCTATTAGACTATAATGTAAATATACTACGATGAGATTAGAATGACTCCGCTAATATCACGGTATATCCGATATTTCCATTATCTCAATTTTGGTAAGCATGAAAGTATTGGCTTATTTAGTTGCCACATTGTAATGTTTCACACAGGCCTTCTTCCTTATTCCTTCCTGTGAATAAAGAAACTCGTTTATTGAGAAGGACAAGTCGTCTCACCTTATTCTATATTACCTAGAAAATTACACAAACTCTAATTTTTTTCCGTGACAGATGAATTATCTTAATAAAATGAATAAATGAATAGTTTAATCAGTATTCGTAAGAAGAAATGAATGAACTTATTTAGTTAATTAATCAATAAGTGCAATTAAATTTTTATTTTAATAAATTTATTTTTAAGCTTAAGAAAATATAACACATTATTGTATATAATGGATGCGAATGCATATTGACTGTTCCCTTTTCCCTGTTTAGAATAAATTGCGCTATGTAAGCTCCTCAAAATAAATACATCACTTCTACCTGTACCAGCAAACACAAAGCATTATTTGCTGCGTTGCCTTGTATGTGCTTTTATTACGTTATATTTTTATGTTGCTGTAAATAGATATGCTTTCGTAAATGTACTATTGTAATCTCTCCAGTACATTGCAACAATGAATATGCGTCCAGGAACCAAAACGAGGGACCATTAGCAGCTAACATTACGAAAGCGAAAGCATCAATCTGAAACAGCACACTAAATTGGAAGTGTTAAGCATTCCTGAACTATAAAGCTGAAACCCGTTATGGTAAAAGTAATTACAATTGAACGACTCACTAAATAATATTACAAAACGTAGAGGTTACAAATTAAAGCAATCTTGATAAAATTACGACCATTGGGATAATGTCAACAGCCACGAACTAAGCCTAACAAAAGTGCAACGCCCAACGCCATTGAAAAGCTACAAAAATTAATTGAAATTCGTAGAAAATTATGGACATTATTTTGTCTGTCAGCCCATGTGAACTTTGTGATGCCAAACGCTGCACCACTTCCAAAGATATTTGGAAAACACTGACAGCTGTAGTCGAATCTAAAGGTCCCACCAAAAAGACTTCGCTATCTAAAACAACCATTGTTCCAAAAAATGACCAGTAGATAAGCTACAAGAAATGCCGCTGGAACTTAAAGTTTTTTCTTCAGTTTTGTTTCTGTTCAGTATTCTGGACTATTTCGAAAACTTCAGATGTGCCATTTATTTCAGAAATGAAACTGCAGTGTCTTCAAATTATCAAAATAAAATTCTCGAAAGAATTTGAAGCAGGAAAAGTAAGGATAAGTCATACATCCCAGTACGCTTTGTACTCTTCAATCAATAAAAATAAGCAGCATTCAAAAATGAACTCGGAGAATTGAAATATAAGCCATAACAAAGCAAGCGAATCAGAAGTCATTCAGAAATCTGAAATATAATTATTGCTCGAAACCTGTGCAGAAAGCATCCAAATGTAGCAAGAAAATATTTGACAGAAAACGTGCTTATCCAAATCACAGCTCGTCTATGTTAGTGAAATCTGATAAATATGTATAATCTGCTTTTGCTACAGTAAAGGCCAGAACGAGAGAAATTCAACGTATAGAAGTGGAACTTTCTTTCTTATGTGTAACAAAGAAATGCGATTCAGAGAAATAAACAAAGAAACAAACTGTTTCATCAAAATGGCAATTGATAAAACTACCAAAATAACTGACAAAAGTTCATTTGCAATTATTGTTCCAATTGCAAAACATTCTAGAACAATTCTTCTTAAAAATGTCTTGTGTGTTCAAGAACAAAAATGTGACTTAATACCAGCATCGAAGCCCTAATGAGCAATCGATCCGTTATTTTCTCCGAAAAAGTAGCACAAATAATTAAAGCTAACGTAATACGTTTGATTGCTGCAATCTGTAGCAAGTAAAGATTTATACTACGTGAAATAGAAAGTTGAAAAGACAACTATTTTCACCAAATTTCAAAAAAGGCACGGAAAAAACTTGGACATATAAATGGAAGTAATACGCTAAGAGAATCATGCAATGATTTAATTTTGAAATTAAATGTTGTGTAAAGAAGTGCATAATATCTATCTAGTCAAATCAGATTGTTGCACTTTTTCCAAACGGACCTGAGTTCAAAAGCAAAGAACTTTCGGAAATTGTGCATTCTGACTTCTGTGGACTCATGCGAGTATCACCACTAGTAGGTTCGTACCATTTTGTTACTTTCATTGACGATAAATCACGGTATATTATAATACATTTCCTAAAAACTAAAGATGAAGTGTGAAGAACGCCTTCATAAACTACGAAGCTTTAGTTGAAAACCAAACCGGGAAGAAAATCAAAACACTTCGCACCGAAAATGGATCAGAAAATTCCTTATCAGAATTCCAAACATTTTTTCAAGAACAACCATCTAATGAAATATATGTTGATATGTTAACAAAATGTTTAAATAGTAAAAAAACATAAGGAATATAGCTAACTAATTGGATTAACATGTACTTGTAAATAATCTTTTCATATCTATATATATTTCATGTGATTGTATTTTATTTTTAAGTCTATGTAATGTTCATCAGAAAACTGCATGATTATTTTTATAATTGAAATAAACATTGTGAGTGGCAATTGCTGAATATAAAAATATATTTACTATTCCCTTCCAACAGTTTAAAATAGACATCTCTATGAAAGTCATACCTGACCACTTTTCAAAAATTTGTTTTTTTTTTTTGCAAATATTTTTTAATTCTACTTTTATCACTAATGAGTCCAATTTTGAAAAATATGTCGTAATAAATTCCCCTAATTTTCTTACTAGATTGAAGTGAAACAAATATAAAAACTAAGTATTTCATTCACTTATCGAATTATGCATTACTTTAAATCATATGTAAATTGGAATAAAGATGTGACTGAAAAAAAAATATTAATTAAAATTTAAGACTATTATGAGGCAGTCACTTTTTTAGCCAATGAAAGGGGCTCTGCTTTAGTTAAATCACTTTTGGAGTACCAGATCACTTTTCAATTTGTTATCGTTTGTTTCAATTTTATTTACATTTAACTTAAAAATATTCAATTTGATAATTTATAATTTGCTTTAATTTTAATACTGGAAAAGTTAACTATTGTCCATTTCTAGCTATTTCATCATTTTCTTCTATTCTTATATTTAATTGTGTAATTTAATAATAATTATAAAAAAAAGCACATTGAGTGCCTGAATCTGTTCTTTGTAAAACATTGCATGAAACTTTTTATTTTTTTACTATTTGTCATCTATCAATATTTTTCGCAACTGAAGTTCGATGTACATTTAATTACACACACACACACACACACACACATATATATATATATGTATGTATATGTTTGTGTATGTGTGCATGTATGTATATCAATAAAAGGAAGAATTTGCTATTTTGGTCAGCGGTGTATGGGAAATGTTAAAAGTCTAGAAGACATTTTTGAAAAAATATGAAATTTGGTACTAAGAATCTATGAATACTGATAGAGTGCACTACGGAAATGATTTTTTTTTTTTTTTTTAAAAAAAAAATTCGCCTTAAATGTTTTACAATATAAGTTAAAAGTGAATTTGCCTTCATTGCGCAAGCACAGTCTATATCAAAGATGAAAAGAATTTGCTATTTTTGTCGATGACGTAACAGAAAGATTAGAAGACTCAGGAATACCGATAGTGAGAACGACTAAGCCAGTATCTGGAAATTCACCTTAAATGTTTTAAAATTAATTTATGTTTAATGGGAATTCCCCTTCATTGCGCAAGCGCAGTCTATATTTAAAAAAGGAAGAATTTGCTATTTTTGTCGCTGGAGTGACAAAAATATTAGGACTATAAACGTTGGACAAATAGTCTGGAAATACTGATAGTGTAAACCACAAAGCCATTTGTTTGAAATTCAACTTATTTTTTATGAAATTTAATTTTAAATTTCATGTACATCATGTATGATGTCGTAGTGCATCTCCTTCAGACAATTCATTTCATTTAGATTTTAAAAATTATTCCTTCTTTCTAAAGCAATTACAATTTTTTTTCGTATTAATCATCGTATCAAAAGAATATAGTTTGAAAACTATGAAAAAACATTATTTGAATTTTTTTTTTCTCAACAATATTTTCTTTTGAAACGGTGGCAAGCATTGAATTATTACCTTATCAAAAATTATTATTACACTTTAAAATTATAATTCATAAATTATTATTACACTTTATTTGCTTTTGCATTTTGGACTGTGTATTTACATATTTTTGTTCCGTAGGCTGCCTGTTGAAATTTTTTTTATTAGTTTTATTATTATATTTATAGTTAAAATTTATTCCAAGTTTTGATGCCTGCTAAGCCTAATTGTCTCTTTATGTTCCATTTGAAATATCTTATTAGGCGTTTTAGTGAATTGTATTGCCTCAGATAATCATACTTTTTCTTTCAGTTCTAACTAAAGAAATTTATTTGTCGATTTAGTAAATTGTATTGCCTATGATACTCATACTCTTTTCTTTCTGAGCTGACTGGTATATTGTGATTGCATTTATTATACTTCTCTTTAAGTTCTAAGCTGATTCTTGAATTTCTCTGTACTAATCATGTAACCTACTATAATATCCCTAATTTACTATTCCATATTAGTTCAAAACGAGTTTTGAAGTTTTTACTTACTAAATAGTTCCAATGCATGGCGATGGCTCCTGTTTTTTCTTTCATTTTTTATTTGATATAAGGTGAAGTTACATTCAGTTTAGATGTTCGGAAGTCAGTAATCAATTACATATACAAGCCTTTTATAGAGATTTTAAGGTTTCATTCATTATAATAACGGGAACAACTGCCCATTATGTGAAAGTTGACGCTTTACCATGCTGAACCCCAAGACCCACGGTTTTGCCTATGAGATGCAGCCTGACACAGAACTCTTTATGATTTGTTTTCAATTATAGAAAAATATTTTGTGTTTTAAGTGAATAATTTATAACCATAAGAAATTTAACTTCAGTGAAAAAATTTAAGCAGGGGTCACTTTGATACTTTGGAAGACAGGTAACTCATAAAATGTATTTTGTTTTTGTAAATTTTAATTCGCTAATCACTGCCTTTGATTTATTTGTCGGTGTAGTTACAATATTACTGTCAACTACATGGTCATTTTGAATACTGCACTTAGTCTTTATTTCGGATCAAATTTTGATTTCAATTATCTAAATAAAAATAATTGTTTTTTTTTATATATTTTTCTTTCATTAAGACTTAATGTATTAAAACTAAATTCGCTAATGATTAATTTTGTATGTAAATTTCCTTAATTAAAATATTTGGTTTATTTGTCGATGTAATGACGAATACATTTTACTTTAACTTACTAACAGCTTCATTTTCAAATTTTTTTTAATTATTTAAACTTCACGTACTAAAACTGAATTTTCTACTGGTTAATTTTAAATTGGTTGAATAAAGTTGTTGGCTAATTTAACAATGTAATGAAATTGTTACTTGGAATAGTTAATGGCTTCATTTTGAATATTTTATTTTTTTTTAAATTTACTCTTGATTCATTACCATTTTTCTTTTATTTCTGTTTTCTTCATTACTTTTAAATTCATCTTTATTCAAGAGGTAAATAATTTGATGTATTGTGAATCAAAGGAAAATGTAAATATTACTTTAAATTGTTAAATTTTATATTTCTTCAGTTGTTGAATTCTGTGCACAATAAATATTACTCTGTTCCTAATAAGAATGTTTTGAATATAACTGCTGTGAATGTATCAATTATAACCTATTTTTGTATTTTATACTACACATTTATTAATTTCCTTCACCGTTTTTTAATATTCTTACTATGTATAAGCTAATCCAATTTTTTTCAGCAGTTGATTCTTAATTTTTGATTTTTGGGTTGCCTGTTGATTAATTTTTTTTCAATATACCAGCTTTGTAAAATCTAACTCTGTTTTCTTTCAATGTTTGATTCTTGAATTTAGTGCTCTATTTTCTTGCATTTTATACTTCGTATTCCTTAGAAGTTTGCTCGGTGTAAAATAAAATACAGCTTATTTTTTTTTATTTCGTTATAAGCTAGCAGCTGATCTAACTTTATTTGGCTGTGTCACTTATCACTTATTTAAGCTGCCTGCAACTACTGATGTTTTTTTTTTTCTATTTTAGTTAAAACTTCTTTACCTTTTATGACTCTTAAACTAATTTACTAAAGAATGGAGAGTACGAAATCGGAATGGTTCTCATACCTGTTACGTTCTATTGCTTAAATTTAGTGCACAAATGCAAATTTGATGTTCGAAATTAGGTCAATAATTTCATTTGTTAGATTTTAAATTACTTTCAAATTTTGCATATTATTTAAGCTTCTTTTTTGATTATAAAAGTTATATATCGTTTTTTAGTCTGTAACGGTATTTATTTTCAAGATTTATATTACGTTGTTATTTATCAACTCACAAACGATATGTAGTTCAATGGAGAATAAATTAGTACTGTTAATAATTTTCTGTTTAATATTACTTAAGAAACAGCATGACATGTTTTATAATGCATACTTACCATGTCTTATGCCTATAGTGTACATTATTAATGATAAATTTGAATAAAAAGGCAAATTATCATTCAAAGAAACGACAACATTACATAAAGAATAATATGTTCCTTCAAAATGGTAAACTTTAAATTACTGTATTTGAAATGCATGTGTTGTTCAACTAATTTATTTTTGTGTTAGAAACTATTCGATAATAATATTTAAATTACTGAAACGAATCTGTTCGTCATATATTCCTAAAGAAATTTTATATCTAAATATATTATTGTCAGCGTATTTAAAATCACGCTTTGAATTAATAAATATATTTGGAATAAAAGAACTGTGTGGAGATTAGTTCACTTTTAAGCGACAGGAAAAAATTGTGTATTAATTACCTAATTGATTTTCCTTAAAATATTCAATTAAAGTGTGAATATTTGTTATTGACATTAATTTCCTCTAATTTTTATTTTTATTAACTACATGTAGGTTGCAAAAATATAAAGTTCCAAATGGAACGATAATTTTTTTTTCAAGAATCAACTTTTAAATATAATTGTATTTAAGTTTTCCATCAATCAACCTTCTAGAAAGGAATGATTTAATAAATAAAATAGCAAATTGAAAGATTTAAATTTAAACCCAATAGGTGAAAACCCTTCGGTACATTAATTAAAAAAATATTTTAAGGTTTTCATAATTTACAAAATTATTTCTTCAAAAACATTTTAATTATAAAATAATTATTGAATTTTAATGAAACTTTAATTAATAATTAAATATTATTCAATTCAAATCAATATAACTCAAACTTTAAGACAATTACATGAATTGTGGGCTCAATAGCTTTTCATTTGATTCCATAATATAATGCTTTTGGTTTGCATATTATTGATATGTGATGTACTTTTAATAAAGTATTCTTATTCATTAAAATATGTTATGCTTGGTACCTTGATTAAATTAAATTTTTAATATTAAACTCCTAATAATTACTGTAATACATTGTAACTTTGAATTTTGATTTCTGTTAGTCTTTATGTAATATTTAATAATTAGTTATAGTTTTATTTTAAAAATTTAAATGTTATTTATAAATTAAATTTATTTTAAATTATGGAAGCTTTAAATATTTCTAATAAATAACTACACTCTCCGTTCTTATTGGATTTGAAATATCTTTTACTTTGAAATTTTATTTACTGGATCTTTCTTTCTTAGGAAGCCAATTTAATCTTCACTTAAAGTTATATTTAAAAGTTGGTCTTCATTTAAGAAAAATTATTTTATTCTTCCTTCTGGATTGTTCTATTTTTCAGTTCACCCGTTGGATTTGTAATTAAACAACAATATTTAAAACAAAAACAAACTGGGAAGTAATCTCAATAACTAATAATTAATTTAAGGTGTAATAAATCATTAATTTCCAAGCTATTTCTGCCAAGCTATGTCACAACTAAATGTATTTGTTTTTCGCAATATAAATACAAATATTACAAAAAAACAAGTACTTCTTAAAAATAAAATACAATAATATTAAACAAAACATAAACTTATCTATTTTTAAAAAAATGTATTGTAAACCTTTTTGAAAGAATATTATTAAATCAGCTAGAAATTATAATTTACAATTAATCAATTTTATAAAATTAAGTTTTGAATTCCTTTATGAAAATTAGTAATATAATCTGCTTAAGCACACATAATAAAAATATTATATTAGTTACTTTGAATGTTTAAAGACATAATAACAAATTTTAAATTTCTAAATAAAAATTAATAATTACTCGCACGACCCACCCATCTCGAGGTTTGCCTACAATATTTTTTCTTTTTCTTTCTTTACATATAAAACTCGCGTAATGTTTTAAACAAGATTAATAAGAAATTTCTCATAAGTTATTAAACCATTAATTTTTACTCTTTAAAATTAACCAGGGAAACATTAATTAAATCCTCAATCCCTATTGAATTTAATAAATATTTTATGTCAATAACTGTAAATACAGTAAATTTTTTTTCTTCTTTTATACAATAAATAATTTCATAAGTATGTTTAGTGATAACAATCAAATCAAAACCATCTATAGTATTTTCCAAAATTCTTAGTAATTTTTTTAAAATTTTAACAGCATTAGTATTGTAAGAATTGAACTATTAGTCACAGTTCTTATTTTATCAGTTGGTCTGTGAAATTTATGTGTTAAAAGAAGATGTGAGTACAGTATTCATTGTATAACCTACTTTCTTACAATAAAGTTTTGATTATAATGGAGATTTCTTCATCACTGTTATTAACATTAAAACAAGGATCATTATTAATCAGATATTTACTAATCATATTTACTAATCATATAATTCTTTAAGAAAATATAAGCAAAACGATGCTACGAAAAATACGCAAATTTCATATTTTGAGATTTTTCTTATGTCAGTGGATTTCATGAGATGTGCATTTTACTTGACAATGGTTATCCACATATAGTGGTTTTCATTATCACGTACAAATTTTAGAAAATGGTGAGGATAACACATGGATCAATAAGTCCCGAGACTAACATTGAAAACAACATCTTTTTTGCAAATTTTTTTTTAATTCATCAACATAATCACCTTTTAGGGTGATACAATCGTTCCAACGCTTTTCCAATTTTTCACTACCATGTTTATAAAAAAAATTATCTTTCGCTTCAAAATAAGCTTCAGTTTCAGCGATGACCTCCTCATTTGAGCCAAATCTTTTTCACTGGAGCATTTTTTTAAGATCAGCAAAGAGCCAGTAGTCACTGGGGGCTAAATCTGACGAGTATGGGGGGTGGGGAAGCAGATCAAAGCCCAATTCGTTCAATTTTGCCATTGTTTTCATCGACTTGTGGCAGGGTGCATTGTCTTGGTGAAAAAGGATTTTTTTTCTCTGCATGTGCGGTCGTTTTTTTGCGATTTCCTCCTTCAAACGCACCAGCAAGTCAATATAATAATCACTGTTGATCGATTTACCTTTTTCGAGGTAGTCAATGAAAATCACGCCATGCGTATCCCAAAAAACTGACGCCATGACTTTGCCAGCTGCCTGCTGCGTTTTCGGACGCTTCGGACGGCTTTCGCCAGCTGTGCGCCACTCAGATGACTGCCGCTTCGACTCTGGAGTGTAGTGATGTATCCATGTTTCGTCCATGGTCACGTAACGACGCAAGAAATCTTTTTTGTTGCGAGTAAATAGCGATAAACAGCTTTCTGAATCATCGACTCGTTGCTGTTTTTGTTCCATCGAAAGCAATCGCGGCACCCACTTGGAAAAAACCTTTTTCATGCTCAATTTTTCATGAAGGTTCGTAAATACACTTCCATATGATATCTGTGTCATCTCAGCAATCTCACTGAGCTTCACTTTACGATCTTTCATTATAATTTTTTCACTTCACTCACATTTTCCAAAAATAAATAAAAAAAACCAGGACCCATGTTCAAAATATCGTTTTTTCTAAATTATACTCTTCCCAATCCAGTTACACACACTAAGTTGAGCTATCATATAAGCTAGTAACAAGCCCACTAACCATTAAATTAATATTGATTCTGTTTTTTTAATACGTCTATAGTAATTAAGTGTAAAGAAGGAATATCCTACTGAAATAAGAAGTACGCTCGGACTATGTAGTAAAATAGGCAATTTTGATGGAGTCTTAAAAGATAAAAATGTATTTCTAGGTTTGCAATGGTTTTGACATGTTGTTTATTAAAAATTTTAAATCTGAATGTCAATTATGGGTTGTGAGTTATAAATATTATTTATAAAGTCTTTTGAGAAGATGCTGAATATATAAGATAACATTATATATTAAAAAAATTATTTTTACTCGTTTATAGACAGTTTCTTAAAGTCATTTGTATCATAAACATATTTGACAGGATTTAACTAGTATGTTTCGTGAACACGTTTTTCTAATACAGAATATAAATGAAATATAAAACCACAAGGAAGGAAACCATATTTATAAGAAAATCATATATGTATTACATTTTTATTGAACTATATTTTATTCTTGCTACATTTCCCTTCATGGAAAATGCAAGTATGTAAATGAAAATAATAAAAGCAAATTTTTCTGTAAAAATTTTGACTAAAAATATTTAATGGGGGCACATTTTAATTTCATACCTTAAGTAATATAATTAATCTCAAGAATGTATGAAATTTAGAAAAATGATGGTTGATCCATGATAACACAAGAAAGGAAGTATTAAGTCCTTAAGTAATCGGAAGTAAAAGAAATAAGATGACAAAAATTTGATGAATTTTTAAGACCTACGTAAATTGAGAAATCTTGCACAGAGTATATTCATATCTCAATAAATTTAAAATGAAGAATAAAAGTATTTTTATCATACGTCAAGAAAACAATGGATGGTAATTACTTAAGAACTTGAAGAAAAAAATTAAAGTAAAAAATTAAATTTTAAATTAGTAATATTTAGAAAGAAAAAAAAATTATTTTGTACAGATTGCCTTGTTCAAAAACCGAAAATAACAAATTTTACACACACTAGTATAGATAAAAATGGCTTTCTTGCATTTTGTGGCTCATGTACTTACACTAATTCAATTACTCTATGATACAATACAAATAATTTATATAGCATTAATCCCTATAATCTGTTCTCCAATAATTTAAAACATCCATTAAATTTATCAGGAGGTAATCCATCCTGAAATCGTTGCTAAATATAATTTTATGTGAGAGATATTTTTAATACTATTCCTCTGAAATCAAGTTAAATATTACGGTGGCATTTAGAATATTCAGTACTTAGTCTCTTGATAGTTCGGAATTGAATACTACGTCTCACTGAAGATATATTAAAAAATTAATGAGATTATTGCCTTAAGAAAGTGAGCCTTTAAATTTTTCAGGTGGCTTAAATTATAAGAAACTTGGAAAAAATTATAAAAAAGTATATCGTTTTAAACCTAGAAAGAAACTTATAACGATCGTCGAATCTTATTCAGATTTAATAAATTTTATCGAATGATATTACTACTTAAAATGAAATTCAGTCATCAATAGTCAATAAAATATTTATTCTACATAAATATCGATTTTAACTTCCTTTTTTCATAGAAAATAATATAACGTCAATTCGTTTCATTGGAATTTTAATTCTTTTAATTTAATTCACTTACATTTTCCTAGTTAAGATTTCTCATTTAATTCAAAATAAATCAAAATTACAATTTTGCTAGATTTGGATATTTTTAAATGTTTTTAAATCATTTTTATAGTTAAGAGAGGATTACAAATAAAACAATATTCCACAAAAATATAAAATTCATGAAAAGTTTCGAGAAACTTTTATTTAAACCATTTATTATAGGCCTTAGATTTAAAATTCCAAAATAATGTCCAAGTTTAAATTACAGCTCAACATAAGTTACTTGAATCGAATGAGATAAAGGCCAAACTTTCAAAAGATCATGTATCAATCGTCGCATAAATTAGCCGTTTAAATGCTTAAAAAAAAGAAAGGGCGTTGTCTAGATGATTATTGAATTTCGGGTCACAATCGAAATTCAAAAGGTTATGTTCCTTTCTATTTTATATAATATAGTATTTCAATAGAATTCTGACAAATGCGTGTAAATCTATTCTTTTTCTTTTCGAATTTTATTTTTTTTTTATAAATTTTTGAATACATTGTCAATATTTTTTCTTTTCATTTCAATGCATTTCTCAGAGCTAAAGTGTGTTTACATAAAGCTGTTGTGAGAATACATTACACATAACATTAAAGTGTGGTGATTCCAGTACGTTTAAATTAAATAAATATTAATTTATAATAATAAATTAATAAAACATTTATTTATTTATTTTCAACCAAATTGAAATACTTTTCTCCCTTTTTGCGCCTGGAATTAAGACTTAAATATAATACTTTTCAAATTCCGTTTCAATACTTTTCTTAATTGTAAACAGCAATCTAAAGTAGATTTGAAATGTTTTTGTAAAGAGAGAACTAAGAATCATTAACTTCTGATGGTGATATTTTAGCGTATTATTATTTAATAAGAGTTACTCGGCTTTATTGAATTTTGCAAATAAATTTAAATATTTTTATTATTTCAATACATCTTTTTTAGGATGATTATCTTTTCTACACTGGGATTCAAATTTAAGAGAATTTGCATATTTTGAAGAATTTCACGAAAAATTTCACTATTTCGAAACAAAGATGCAAATCTTGTACTTCAAATCCGTGAGCATATGCGCGTATGGGGGTGAAACTAGTCGAAAAACAGGATTTATAAGTGCGAGTACCAAAATCCGTATTTCGTTCCATAGCGAATTTCCCCGAATTTCTTAATGTTTTTTTGCAAAATCGCTTAAATTAAAATTCATACCATAAAACTGAGTAACGACCAACGTTTAGATGATGGAATGAGATGGCAAATTGTGGGTAAGCTAGAAGAAGGCCAATCTCGAATCCAGATTTGTAGAGAATTCCATTTAACGACCAGCGTCGTGTCCAACTTATGGAAACAGTTTTAGGATACCGGATCCGTCGAAAAAAAGCTTGGACAAGGTCATCTAATGCTTTGACGGCCAGAGAGAATCTCCATTTTCCCATTACAGCGAGGAGTAACAGGGATTCTACAGCTTCTCAGGTCTTTCATGTGTTGTATGCTGCCACAATAATTCAAGTTTCAAGGATGACTGTTTCCAGAAGACTTCATGAGAGAGAGCTGTTTGCAAGCAGACCTGGTGTTTGCGACCTGCTAAGTTCTGTGCACAGGAGAGTCTACTTAAAATGATACAGAGATCATACAGATTGGAGCATGAATCCATGGGTGACTGTTCTTTTCATAGATGAATCCCGGTATTGTGTAACCAGTGATTTTCGCTGTACTTTTATATAAAGAGAATCAGGGAAAAGCTACCTGCCCTCCAATGTCTCAAAAATCGACCATTACGGCAGCGGAGGTTTGATGATCTGGGAAGACATCGTTTTGTATGGCCATACACTACTCCGTGGCTGTAAAAGAGGCACTGTGACGGCTGATAGCTATAGTGATAAAGTCTTGGAGTCCTGTGTTCCCCTTTTCAGGGGTTTAGTTGATCATGATTTTCTTTTAATGGATAATCAAGTGAGACCAAAAAGAACTCATCTGATCGACGAATTTTTGGAAAGTGAGGATATTCTTAGGATGTATTGGACAGCCAGATACCAAGACTTTAATCCTATAGACCATGTCTGGGACGCTATGGGGAGGGCAATTTCAATTCGCAAGCCACCTCTGAGAACCATCCAAGACCTGAAAACAGCGTTGCAGAACGACTGGGACCAATTGCTACAAGGAACTCATAAACTCCCTTATTTCCAGGATAAAACCACGTTGCGAGGTCGATATATCTATAAGATTTGACCACATACCCCCTATTAACCCATTATTTCTGTTTAGTTATTCAACTGCTGTTAAGTACCTTGCTACTCCGATTAGTGATACGACGATAATTCGTGTGTATTATAATTGTAGAATGGTTATATTTTTGTATTATATCAACACTATGTACACACTAAATTTCATGAAAATCTGATCTAGAGATAATCGACCAAATCGAAAAATGCTTTTAATTTTGAACACCATTACAATTAAGTTGTATTAAGTATTTTTCAAGTTTTTCGAATTTTGTTAACGCAGTTTTTGAAAAGGGTAATCACTTGTGCACTTCTAAAGTTTCATTTGTTAGTTTTAATTTTGAATTCAGTTATACAATAACGTCTTACTAAAATGGTTCTGCAAACAACGTTATTATGAAGTAAAAACTGGACTTCATTAGAATTTCATTTTGATGTTTTTTTCAAATATATTGCGTTGATGCAATATTTTACATCCCAAAACTACATTTTGATACATATGCGTGTGTTTGTGTTTATGTGTGGGTATTGAAGTTGAAATTCTCGCGTTATAAAAGTTCTTCTACAACCATTCTAAAGTCACGTGTCTTTTTTTGTCGGTTTACCTTTTTGAATTCCCTTTTGTTTGGAATTTATATAGTCGTGGTTTATTCTAACTTTTTTTATATTTTTGGTCGGCCTCTAAGCATGTACTGCTTAGATTCTCTTGTTAATAATCCCCTTCCGAATGATTTTTTTACAACTAAAATACTTGCAAGATCAATACAAAGATTTTTAAATAGAGGTGATCTACTATCAATTCCGCCTTCTTAATTTGAAACCAGAGAGTAACCGACAACTTTTTTGAGAGAAGGCTATAAAAAGTATTAATGCTTTAAAAATCTAATTTTTTTTTATAGTTTTAACAATATTCCTTTCGATATACTCCTCTCCACGATTCCTAAACAATCCATGCGAATTTTGCATTGGTCAAATTATTGTTGGAAGTAATTTTCAGAAAATATAATCATTGCCTAACTCGCTTTGATTGCTACAGTTTGAAATTTAATGTCTTTTGACTGTGAATCTCAAATTTATTTCCTTTCAGTGCTGATTTCTCCGTACAGAATAGTGGATGTCACAAAAAGCAAAGTACAGGGAATACATAGGTGATTTTTCAACACAGGGATCTTATGCTTAGCCAAAAACACCTGGACACACAATTCAACATGGCCCTAGGCGTATCCTGATGAATAATCCATGACACCACGATTCAGGCCAAATTTTCCACAATTTCTGCAAATCTTGCAGAAAAGAGTTTTTGTTGTTTCCAATGGTTTCCGAAATTGCACCAATGCTTAACCTATCATCTTTTAAATTGAAGCGCCTGTTTCTTTCAATGTCCATCCTCGATATGGTAGATCCTCTTGCACGTGAGTTATCTATATCTTTTTGTCCCTTTCTGAACCGTTTGAAATGTTAAAATTTCTTAGAATGTGAAAAACATTTATCTCTATATACTTATATATAAAAAAATTAGTATCTGTGATGCGTAATTTCCAAGTTTAAGAATAAATATCACATCAACATGCCGTTATTTAAAACACATACAATTTTTCCGACGAGCTGCGCATTCAAAGTCGATACGAAGCTTATGACCCAATTAAGGTGCAACCACATTCAAGGTAAAAGTGATAACAGAGATGTCACGTGATTCGGCTACAAGCGAAATAAACTTGACATTTGTACTATTTGTCGATCAGTCTCAGGCTCTCAGACCACCCTCTTATATATATATATATATATATATATATATATATATATTTAAGATTTGGAAGTGATTTGGAAGTGATTTTTGAAGTGGAATTCGGAAGTGATGCATGTATATATATATATATATATATATACATGCATCACTTCCAAATTTCATATAACAAATGTTCACTTTCTCTGACCTCATGTGGTTGTAAAATAGTGCTGTCCAAATGTAGGGTATTCTATAGGGCTATAAAACGTTTGTTGATATGACACTTTTTGGAAGAAAACTCTCTGAATATTTAATTTTATCATAGCATCTAGGGTAACTAAATTATACTTCAATAAATTTCTGATTGCAACAAAACGCAAATTGAAATCAAATGAAGTAAACCCTCAATTTTCGCCTGATATGAAATATGTCATCATATATTCCACAGATTTCTTTTTATTATTGCTGCGGTAAGTTTGGATTATGTTGTCTTTCCTGCGGAAAGAAATCTACATCGAAATAAATGTTTTACTGATGATTTTAAAATATGTAAAAACCGTTCTATAGATAGGGGCGAACTTGTCGAATAAACTTGGTGACAAAACGTGACCCTACTAGAAGAAAATTTGAGCTCCTAGACCAATCTAGAACTTCTAAAATATATATATATATATAAGTTCTGTACGTATCAGCAGAGTATGTGCAAAGTGTTTTTAGACTTTTGCCCTAATGCTGTTTTGCTATTTTGAGATTTTAATTGCTAAATTCTGTGAGTATTCGAACATTTAATTGGAAGTTTTGTATATATTTATATATGTGTGGTAACTGTTTTCTGTTAAAATGAAATATTTTTTTTACCTTCTATTTTAATTTCCGTAATTTTTAGAGATTATATGAATATATCTAGATTCGCTTGGATAAACCTACTTTTTAATTGCGTGTATGTTTCTAACTTTCGAAAAAACTATGTGCAACAAAAAAATTTACAACGTACTGCAATGGTGTCCAACATCTACCGCATACGATATGTCGTAGTTTTTGAGTGCGGAGACGTTGAATAAAGATATAAAAATATTTCCGTACTATTGCTTCTCTGCTTCTTATGATTGATTTCACTCACTGTTTAGTCTCTGACTAATGGCGCAATTTCTGGTTCACCCAGTACCCTTCTATCTCCATTTTACGCTTTCTACAGAGAGAATCCCACTTCAATAAGAAAAAGTTAATACTGTCAATCAAATTCTTAAAAATTTTCGATTGTAACCATAACCGTTTGAGCAGCCGTGTTGCTTTCTCACAATTATGGAGCACATATTCATATATCACATTTCATACAATTATGGAGCAATTCCTGCATTCCAAGTTTTCTTTCCGTTTCCACGTATATTACGCTTGCTAAGAAGCAAGGTTTTTAATACACACACACATAGATAGGGGCGAACTTGTCGAATAAACTTGGTGACAAAACGTGACCCTACTAGGAGAAAAGTGGATATATATATATATATATATATATATATATATATATATATATATATATATATATATATATATCACAATAAGGAAACTTTTTACTCAAGGAATAATGAATTTATTTTATCTGCACACTAGATAGATTCATAAATAGAGGGATTCGAGGATGGAATATCTAAAGCTCTTCTACCATTGTGCCACTGTGGTAATTGCCTAGTAAACCCACAATAGAAGTCTTGTAACGGTAACTGATAAAACGGTGGTTGTATAAATGGAACGAAAAGAGAAATTCATCTGACTTCTGAAGTTTCGGCAGTTTGGAGGTGGAGTTACTTCTTGTTGCAATTGGAATTTTCATGGTTTGCTTTTATAGCTTAGATTGATTACTGATTTTTATATGTATTTCACTTCACAGCCTCTTTTAATTATTTTAAGAAGTTTTATTTAACTTGTGAAACTTTAAATAAACGAATTACGTTTTCTTTGTTCGTGGTCATTTCAATGTCCTGAACTTACTGTCAGTCCGATGAACTCATTTTACTATGTATAGCAGGTCAATTGAAAAGTCCCCGGCCTACCATAGTAAAACACATTTTTTTTGGCAAAATTAGTTTTTTTTATTCAACATAATTCCCTTCAAGGAAGATACACTGATTATAGTGACCCTCCAACTTTTCGATACCATTTTTGAAGTAAGATTTGTCCTTTGTTTTTAAAAATAGGCCTCAGTTTCGGCGATCACCTCTTCATTCGACGAAACTTTCTTCCCAGCGAGCCTTCTTTTGAGATCTGAGAAGAGGAAATAGTCGCTGGGGGCCAGATCTGGAGAATACGGTGGATGAGGAAGCAATTCGAAGCCCAATTCATGGATATTTTCCATCGTTTTCACTGACTTGTGACACGGTGCATTGTTTTGGTGAAGCAGCACTTTCTTTTTCTTCAAATGCGGCCGTTTTTCGGCGATTTCGTCCTTCAAACGGTCCAATAACGCTATGTAATAGTCGCTGTTGATGGTCCTTCCTTTTTCAAGGTAGTCAATGAAAATTATTCCATGCGCATCCCAAAATACAGACGCCATAAACTTGCCAGCCGACTGTTGTGTTTTCCCACGCTTTGGATCGGGTTCATCGTGTGCAGTCCACTCGAATGACTGTCGATTGGACTTTGGAGTGAAATGATGGAGCCATGTTTCATCCATTGTCACATATCGATGCAAAAACTCGGGTTTATTACGCTTGATCATCTTCAAACGCTGCTCCAAATCATCAACTCGTCGTTGTTTTTGGTCAAAAGTGAGCTCGTGCGGCACCCACTTTGCACAGAGCTTTCTCATACCCAAATATTCGTGAATGATATGATGTACACGTTCAGTTGATATCTTTAGAGTGTCTGCTATTTTATTCAATCTCAATTTACGGTCATTTAAAGTCATTTTGTGAATTTTTTTTAATGTTTTCGTCGGTAACAACCTCTTTTGGGCGTCCACTGCGTTCACCGTCTTCGGTGCTCATTTCACCACGTCTAAACTTAGCATACCAATCCTTGATGGTTGATTTTCCTGGGGCAGTGTCCGGACTCTCGGCATCAAGCCAAGTTTTTGCTTCAACTGTATTTTTTCCCTTCAAAAAAATATTTTATCATCACGCGAAATTCCTTTTTATCCATTTTTTCACAATAACAAAAGTTGCTTCACTCAAAATGCTATAATTCACAAACTAATGATCCGACAGCTGTCAAATTTATACACGCATCTTTTGAGGGTTAGGGCTAACTAACAAACATGTGGATTTAATTCTAGTAGCGCCATCTATGTTTCAGGCCGGAGACTTTTCAATTGACCTGTTATACATATATATATATATTGAATGGTACCTTTAATTCTTTTAAACGATGGAAAACACATAACAAGATGAATCATTGCAATATTTTGGTTACAAGTAAATTATAAAAAAACATTGCTTGAAAATGTTGGAAGATTATTAATATCACGGGTGGTTCCCTCTAACAGCTAAAACTTCTATACACCTGTTTCGTATGGATGCTATAATGTTATCATTGTGACGTAAAGAAATATTGTTCCGTCACTGAAGAACTTCAAACTCGACATCTCGGACAGGAAAAAGAGGTCACGATCTTCCGGCTATGCGTCGTACGAATGTATCTCAATAATGCTGGATCATATTTAGGTCAAGCGAACATACTGGGCACTCCATACCTGTCCACAAGACAATCTAAATGAGATGTGGCCTTAACATCCCTTAAAAAACGTCACCAAGAGTAAGTTACAACATGAGGCGAGTACAAGTTACAAGCAGAGTAATTTATAACATGAGATACTAGAATCTAGTCTGCATGCTTCTAGGCCACCCAATTTCCGTTCCAAATTATATGCAGGCCTTTATATTCACTTGTTTTTATTCTAAACCATACACTTAACCCATTTCATCTATAATGTGGGGATATTTCTATTGCTTCTTTCTCCCCATACCAAAACACTTGGGGTGGCAAACGCCAGATTAAATTCATACTCGTTAGTAAGCAGCACTTGTCTTTAGTCACATTGAAACTAATCTCATTGTTCAGCACTCCACCTACTTCATGCAGCATGATATCTTGATGTCAACATAATTCACTTGATTGGTCTAAGTGTATAAAGACTCTCTGTTTGTCATTCGCTATTTATCCACATTTTTCTGCATTTTAGATAAGAATTTTGGCTGTTAGCATGTTGTTGACAATTTAAGATAAATTAAATGGCTAAGAATGTGAAAAAAAATTATGTACAAATCGGAAAGCAATTTTAAGAAGTGTTTATGTATTTACAAAGTATTATAATTTTGTAACAATTTGAAAAATTAATTTTTGTTTGAGTACGAGAATATAATGTGTATTTGCTAAAAGTGATCATAAGCCATTCAATTACTGAAAACCAAATTAATAAAATTGCTACGCATTTAAGAAACAGCTATTGAAATTATTAAAATATAAATTTACTGTCAATTATTTACTAGCTAAATATATGTATCTTGCGGATACTTTGTGTTTTTCCTTTCTTAAAAAGGAAGTGAAGGATGACTCATAATCCGAAAATGATGCACATTATATATTCAATTGGTAAATATCTTCGAATGATTATTCGTAGAATAAATCAGTTCCTAAACACGATCTAGGAGGATGAAGACTTAAAATACTTATGAATTACTGCAAAGAAGGTTTGTCAGATTTAAATAAAATTCATGTAAATTTCAAAGCATACCATAAATCTGAAAACGATTTACACCTTATGGAGTTGTTCATAAAAAAATAAGACCTTAAATGTGGTTATTATATATTATAGATTATTATATATTATAGATTTATTTTCATATTTGTTTCTATATTCATATTACTTTCCTTTCGAATTTATAAAGGTTGTTGAGATTCAAGCCTGAATTTGTAACATAAAATAATGCGTATCTATTTCGGATTTGCCACTTAATCTTTTAATTATTTCTCAACCATGATTTACACGAGGTGTAGTTATTAAATAACGAGACTAAGTTGCTACAGAGGAAGTAAATTTGCGCCATACGCCAGCGACCGACAGCTGTTTAGGGTGAAACCTTCTCTTTCGAATGCAGTACTTATCGCTTCTGTAAGCAAATCTGTATACCCGTAGCTTTCGTACACATTAGAGTTACTTTTCGTTTCACCAGAAAAATGATAAATGAGCAACAAACTATTGTTAAATTTCACATGAAACTTAGAACAACTACAACTAAAACTTATGATTTATTGAAAGAAGTGTATGAAAAATAATGTTTATCCCGTTCACGTATTTCTAAATGGCTTAAGCATTTTCAAGATGGCCGAGAAGACATTGAAAATGATTCACGCCCGTGTCACCCTCTCACATCAAAATGGATGATAATATCGAGAAAATTTTATTATCTGAATCAATCCGACCGTCGGTTAAGTATTCATGCGATTGCAGAGACTGTTGGAATTGACAACGAATACGTGCGGCAAATTTTACATAACAGTTTTAATATACAAAAAGTGTGTACCAAAATGGTGTCTAAAATTATCATATTTGAAAAACAAGAAGCTTGCATAAATGTTTGTTTTGATACTTTGAATGCTATTGAAAATGATAAAAACTTATTGGAAAGGATAATAACGTGGAACGAATCATTGGCGTTTTCTTTTAATTCTGTAAGTCAAGCGCCAATCTATGCACTGGAAGAGACCATCATCACCAAAAGCCAAAACAAGTTTAATGAACAAATCAAAATTCAAAGAGATGATTGATTCATTCGATATTAATAGGATTGTTTACCGTCACTGTGTTCCTGAAAGTAAAACTATTAATAAACATTATTATATTCATGTTCTTTCAGAATGAGAAAAATAAGATAAAAATAACGCGAATAGTTGAAGGACTAGTTGTTGCGCATTGTCTTTCAAAAGTTTCTAGTCAATTACAGCATCCCAGTTTTAGACCATCCACCTTATTTAGAGAATCTTGAACCATGTGAATTCTATCTGTTTTCTAAGGGGAAATATGTATTAAAAGAACAAGATTATAGTCCTTTGAAGCTATAAAAGAGTAAGCGGCACTCTTTCTGAAGTAGCTGACAGAAGAAGATTTCCAACACAAAATGGCATAAAATGTTATGATGATGGAGGAAGGGCGTATAGCGAAAGGGATAAAATGAAATTATGTATGACATTCAAACAAAATGTTTCACAACGTCAGTAACGTTATTTAATATATTGTATATATATATTATATCGTATTCCTAATAATGAGTACTTCATTTCAACTCTAATCAATTTATTTATAGTGAACAATATGCAAACAGACATATAATTAAATACAATGAAGTTCAACGAAGATAATATTTACAACACAAATAAAATAATAAAATAAAGTTCAATCAAATAGACAATTTTATGTAAATTGGTTGTGTGCTTCGTGAACTGATGCGTAAAAAGTCAATTATAGTTGCTCCACTAGCTAAGCGACTGATGCTATGTAATGGCATCCACTTACACTTACCACTTTCTTATGCATAACGGGATGTCACTCCACCGATAACAGCGTTCTCTGGAATTCTGACGAATTCCGATCTATAAGCACATTCCATACCTGCAACCGGTCGTCCTGGTCCTGATATATTCCTAAGCAGATATATGTGCATCTATTATAACCTGAAAAACAAATAAAACGAAAACAAATAATAATGATGATAATACAACAAAGGTATTTTTAAGGTAATAATTTAGAAGTCCACTACCCAAGGCATCACATGATCAGCAGCAGTGGTTGTTCACGGTGGTCCTTCATGATTTTCTATCTTCTCTACTTCATATCAATTATGGGAAAAACCATCTTTATTTAATATGAACAGTAAAATTTATGCCTGAGCAACAGACTTTCGCCGAGTTGTGTTCTCTGAATGGCGACAATATCATCCACTTGATTTTTGAAGGGGTTTCTTTTCTTACCTTAGATCACCTTGTATTTCATCTGTCACCAAGCCGTTTTCGTTTTCAGACAATAACTATTTAATAGTGATTTTAAATCTAAATTTTGTATAGAGCTTATAAAGTGAATTGAATTAAATGAACAATCTTTCGTTTCCAGTGATGATCCAAATTGTTATGTAAGAAAAACCATCCATTTTATGTTATTCTGATTTGATTGATGTTTTACCTGCGTTTCATCCTTATAGGAGCACATATAGTTTCCATTGAATCTGTTTTGATACTTTTCAATTTTGTTTCCATCCTTTGAACTTATCAGTAGCATAAGAAATTAAAACATCCATTCGCAAACGATTATTTAAATCTGCTTTACTCCTAGTAATAATTGATGACCTTGATAAAGATATATTTAAAAACTTTTTATGTAAAACGTCAACTTTATGTTTCACAGAAACTTATAGTAAATGTCAGTTCACCAATTGAATCTTTATCTGGGAAGAAAGACTTTTTCTAAAACAATTCCCTACAAACCGACCATCCAAATTCCTTAATTTCTTATCATTTATAAAAATATCAACATATATTAATTTATTTTCTGGGACATCTGTTAAAGAATTAATTGCTATTAATAACACTCTAAATTATTGTCATCAACTCAATTTTCTATCATATTGACATATTTGCAGGATTGATTAATTCTAGGGGTATTTTTAAATCTTTATAGAAACTTTTTTTTGCAAAATGAGACTTATTGGAAGTGAAATGCTTAATTTCGCAATTGTTATGTGAATGTTTTTCACGATTACTTGTTAAAAGTTTCTCCTTTACTCTTTTGTTTGATTTTGGTTAGAGAAACTCTTATTTTTGAGTCCTATGAGCTTTCTAGATTCGGAAAAATTCTAACGGAAAGATTCGCGTTTAGAGATTACATTCTCGACCCAAAACCGGAGGTTTTAACTATTTTTCTCTTTGTCGAACACAAACTTACGCAAAGATTTCGTCATCCCAAGATTGAAAGAGTTTATAAGATACTCTCAAGTTACAAAATGATTTAAATTCTAAAACTTTCTTGATTTACAGCATAGCTAACATTCTGGATTAAAACAACTTCATGCAATTCATTTGAAGGTCTTTGTATAGAAAGAAATTATTATAAGTATTCTTGTGACGTTAGTTGATACTATTTTAATATTGTGCTTTTAATTTATTGTAATCTTTCATTTTATCATTACTTACATAGATCGAAACATTACTGACCCTATCTCCAAAAATATTAAGCAAAATTTCTGATTTTAATTCTTCTGGAACATGTTATGTATATGCGCTTTTTCGGGATATATAAGGAACAGATGTAAGTTTTCTACAATATATGGGACGAGAGTGATTAATTTTCTCACTAATTTAGGCAACCTAAGCATTGAGCTGTTAAAAAAACATAAACATTAGACGATTCGAGGAAACAGTCATTTCAACTTAATTGTTTGGATTTTTTCAGTTCGATTTATTTGTCTAACAATAATTATTTTAATATTTTGAGAGTCTTATGTTAACTTGCTCTAAGGCGGTTTGTTCTTTAATTTCATTAGCCGATAATTCCATTTCAGGTTCATTCTTCAGAGCAGTTTGAGAATTTCTCTCCTCAACCACTTATTTAATTAAATATTTTTACATATTTAGTATCAGTTTTGATACACTCACTACTTTAAATAATATTTCTTACATAAATTAATTTTGTATTTGGGGGCATTTCCTCATTTAATTTTTCATCATCGAGAATAAGATCCACTTTTCTAATAAATGAATATAAAATAAATATTTCCCTATTATTTCAAATGTATTAGAAAATTATAAGAATAAATATTTTTCCATCTGACCACTTGTTGATGCAATAAGCTACTCTCATCTTTTACTCTTCAGACTTTCCACAGCTGAAGTGAAATATATGTTCCTTGGGAGAAAAAAAAATAAAAATACTAGCTCTTTGGTACAGTTGTTTAACAACACTTCAGAATTTTCACTGCTTATATAACATGGAAAGGTTTTCAAATTAACTTCTTATGTTTATTCACTCACAAAAAAAAGAGTATGCACCAAACTTTGTATCTTGGCCAAACCCCTCTCCCTTGTAATAATCGGGGTTTCAAAGTACGAGAAATTCGAAACTAAGCAGTTTATTTACAACGAATACTATGCGAACAGGCAGATAGTTAAATACAGTTAATTAAGGTATTTACAACATAAATAAAAAAAAGATAAAGTTCATTTAGACGGATATTTTTGTTGCAATTTGGTTGTGCTCCATGTACTATGTGTAAAAAGATTATGCTGGTAGTTGTACATTCGAAACACTTGATGTCTCTGATGACTTGATGACCCTGTGTCTACTGATGCTATCGGATGAAGCCCATCCACGCTAAGCCGTTCCCTCTCTCATAATGACATGTCACGTCACTGATAGCAGCAATACTTGGTGATGGTTGAATATCTTGGCTTTTGCCGAGTTCCGCAAATAAATATCCCATATATATATATATATATATATATATATATATATATATATATATATA
>BMAW01013110.1:307621-370345 GCA_019974015.1 Nephila pilipes
ATATATATATATATATATATATATATATATATATATATATATATATATATATATATATAATTTTCTAATTTACTATGCATTAGAAACTCTATCAAATTAAAATTATTTTAAAAACTTTTACATCTTAAGTTTTATCATCCATATACGATTTTAATTTTAAATACCTGATAAAAATAATCATACACAGCTGCAAAATGTCTGGTTTTATAGCATTATTAAGTAATTTTTAATCAATATGTGTTATCTTCCATCAAATAAAATTCAACCTTGCAAAATTTTTTTAATAACGATCAATTTTTTAAGAAAACTAAATGCGGGAAAATAGAGTAAAAAAGTGCGATTGTGCATGGAAAGGTTGAAATCCTGGATAAAGATATTGAGCTATTTATGTTTAGAAAGCAAAACTTTTTTTATCAATCCGGATGTCTTTGAGTATTTTTTACATAAATTGTTTCTTTTTTTCTTTTGAGATATGATTCAAAACAATTTACTTGACAAAAAAGGAATAAAAATATTGACGAGGTACTTCCTAAATCGATAAGAAGAAAAGAATCCTATGAAAATTAAAGGTTGCGAGTGAGAATAATGAGGGGTTACGATCAATAGAATACGTTATTTGTGAAAACTGCAATGACTTCCTTTTTTCGTAATCTTGAAGTTTAGAATTTGCATTTTTTTGGAGAGAGAAAAACGTCAATAGCAAACGGATGCTACTTTATAGAATTTTATTATTTTATTTTGGATTTTTTTTTCTAACTTGAAAGAATAGAATACAATTGGTTTAAGTCTTTGAAAGAATTCTAAAGGCCATATCTTTTCCAATTTGCATTAACAGCACCTGACTCTGTAAAGATCAAATTCAGTTTTAATATCTTAATATAATGACTTATCCAGCAATGTTTAATTACAATGACATAGTTTGACGTTTCATAATTATTGTAAAATAATTTCTAAAAAGATTTTACCATATTTTTAAGCGTTGGCGGCTACTCACATAAACATTACTGTATTACAGAATATATCTTTAAACCCATTTACCATAGAAATAAAGAGATGAGTTATTAAAATGAACAAATAAATTTGCTGAAAAAAAAACAAATTTTATTCAAATGAAAGTAGCTTAAAAATAAATTAAAATTCATAGAATGAAAAAAAATATGCGCAAAATTGAAAACAACTTATGAAAATAATTTTTTGAAAAAAAAAATTACAAAAATGGTAAACTTTATATTTAATGTTGTAACAGGCTTTAAGTTGTTAAGCTTGGTTGTTCTAAAATTATTGGTTAAACTATCCTCATCATCAAGGTATTTTATTAGAAATGGTTATGAAACCAAAAATACAAGTAGGAGAAAAAAAAAACTCCTGAAAGCTAAATCCTAGAAATTAAATTTAAAAAAAAGAAAAACACACTATATGCCCAAAATAAATCTTTAATATCTGAAAGTTAAAAGAACAAAAGGGAAATAAATATAAATAAACTCAAAAGATGGAATGGAAAGATAAAAATAATTAAGTAAAAAACACCACGTGTTTTAAAAGTACATACATAGCTTACAAAGAAATGAAAGCAAATTTAGAAATTCACATAACCAAACAGTTCAAATTTAGAGAAAAGATAAATTTACTCCCTTATAAGAACCTAAGTATTCTATATTCAAAGTCATATAAAGATTTGAATATATATAGTGATAAGTAAACTTATTCTGCATTAAATATTCACATATCTATTTTATACTTCCTTTACAAATATATATTTTATAAACTGATGTAATAAACTTTTTAAGTCTCAGTTCACTTTACGAAACCATGATTTCTAATACATGTTTTTAGAAATCTGAGCATACATTTATTTATCTAGTTAAGTCTCTTTGACTCGAAATACTTACCTTCAAAGAGAACAAAATAAGTTTTTGTTATTTATTCTATCGAAGTTCGCTTCAAAATCGAGCACGTTCAAAACTTTCATATGAAATGAAACCATGAAGAAAAAAATCTTATGCTTGAAATCAAACCTGGCTGTAGCAATAAAGCAAACTGATTAATATTTCTCGTCATCTCCTTATAATAAATGTACAGAGAGATGATGATAAATGGTAAATATAATAAAAAATCAAGACATAGCTCCTTCTTTTTAAAAATAACATGTTATTTTTACAAAAAATGTGAGAGTTCTATAAGCATTTAAGCATTATTATCTGATGCATTTTGAACGTTAAATAAAAAAAACTCTTATATTCTTTATAAATATTTGTAAAAAAATTGTAATAAATCGTAATAGTTTCAAAAATGTACCTATTTAGTGTTTCGAAGAAAATTTATTATTTTTTTGAAAGAAATATTCAAACTATGTTATAAATGCGATAAACGAAACAAAAGTATACATCTATTTCTCAAATATTCCTCAGAATTATTCCAATCCAGATCCTTAAAAAAATCAGATTACATGGAAGTTTAAAAACTAAAAAGAGAGTTATCTTGAACCAATATTCTTCTAAAAACAAGCAGATTGACAGAAGAAATCGAAGAATATGAAGTGGGAACTGAACATGACAGTTGGAGAAAAATATGTTATTGGAAATTGTGGATAGTTTGTAAACATTTTATGATTTATTGATTTAACTATTTCTTTTTCTCTTGAATCTGAGGAAGAAACGTATCAGATTTATTCTTGAAATCTTGGAAATCGCTTCCTCTTTTTTCTTTCAGTGGAAAAAACAGAATCCTTATCGTAAATACTTTGCATATGCGCAAAACGCAAAATTGAATCTGCTATATCAGTCTAGAACATTAAAGTTTCCATTCGTATAAGTTAGTAAAATGGATCTTAAGAAAATATTTTCTTTCCCAAAGTAGAAAAGGACTTCGATACCATATTCATTTAAATTTCTCCCGTGTGGTTTCTATGGAGAACCGGTTTTTTTTCCCTAGGTTTCTTATTTCCTTCTGAATGGAAAGTAATTTATTTTCTTAAAAAACATTCAACAATAATTATTTTCTTCAATTTTAAATCTGGATAAAAGAAAATTACTTGATTTTGTGGTATTTAGAATATATGTATTGTTTGCTATTAAGGTTTGTTGAGACTCTGGAGAAATAGAATGATAGAACCAAATAACAAACTTACATGAAAAAATGCTTATATAGGGCATTGAATACTTAAAACGGAAAATATTTGACTCACGACCTAAAGGATGTGTTTATCTTGTTCTAAGTTTTAATTCCAAAGTAACTTTTAAAATATCGTGTATTGTCTGAGTTATATTTCCTTTATGTTTCAATAATTCTTAGTGTACCTTTTTTAACGAATTATAATAACATTAATTTAAGAGATTATTTGAATTATAGAAAAATTTAGCAATATTAAAATATCGGCTTATTTTTCTTGAGTATAAAGGCAAAATTTACTAATTCATACAAATTTTGATGGATCTTCTTTCATTTTTATTTTTTAAATTTTTTTCAATTTAAAAATGAAAATTTAGGGAAAATCATCAATAAGAAAGGAACATGTTTTTTACCCATTCAAGAAAAAAATAATTAATTCACTTTATATGAAATGCAATTATTTTTTTTTTAATAACGATCAATTTTTTAAGAAAACTAAATGCGGGAAAATAGAGTAAAAAAGTGCGATTGTGCATGGAAAGGTTGAAATCCTGGATGAAGTTATTGAGCTATTTATGTTTAGAAAGCAAAACTTTTTTTATCCATCCGGATGTCTTTGAGTATTTTTTACATAAATTGTTTCTTTTTTTCTTTTGAGATATGATTCAAAACAATTTACTTGACAAAAAAGGAATAAAAATATTGACGAGGTACTTCCTAAATCGATAAGAAGAAAAGAATCCTATGAAAATTAAAGGTTGCGAGTGAGAATAATGAGGGGTTACGATCAATAGAATACGTTATTTGTGAAAACTGCAATGACTTCCTTTTTTCGTAATCTTGAAGTTTAGAATTTGCATTTTTTTGGAGAGAGAAAAACGTCAATAGCAAACGGATGCTACTTTATAGAATTTTATTATTTTATTTTGGATTTTTTTTTTCTAACTTGAAAGAATAGAATACAATTGGTTTAAGTCTTTGAAAGAATTCTAAAGGCCATATCTTCTCCAATTTGCATTAACAGCACCTGACTCTGTAAAGATCAAATTCAGTTTTAATATCTTAATATAATGACCTATCCAGCAATGTTTAATTACAATGACATAGTTTGACGTTTCATAATTATTGTAAAATAATTTCTAAAAAGATTTTACCATATTTTTAAGCGTTGGCGGCTACTCACATAAACATTACTGTATTACAGAATATTTCTTTAAACCATTTACCATAGAAATAAAGAGATGAGTTATTAAAATGAACAAATAAATTTGCTGAAAAAAAACAAATTTTATTCAAATGAAAGTAGCTTAAAAATAAATTAAAATTCATAGAATGAAAAAAATATGCGCAAAATTGAAAACAACTTATGAAAATAATTTTTTGAAAAAAAAATTACAAAAATGGTAAACTTTATATTTAATGTTATAACAGGCTTTAAGCTGTTAAGCTTGGTTGTTCTAAAATTATTGGTTAAACTATCCTCATCATCAAGGTATTTTATTAGAAATGGTTATGAAACCAAAAATACAAGTAGGAAAAAAAAAACTCCTGAAAGCTAAATCCTAGAAATTAAATTTAAAAAAAAGAAAAACACACTATATGCCCAAAATAAATTTTTAATATCTGAAAGTTAAAAGAACAAAAGGGAAATAAATATAAATAAACTCAAAAGATGGAATGGAAAGATAAAAATAATTAAGTAAAAAACACCACGTGTTTTAAAAGTACATACATAGCTTACAAAGAAATGAAAGCAAATTTAGAAATTCACATAACCAAACAGTTCAAATTTAGAGAAAAGATAAATTTACTCCCTTATAAGAACCTAAGTATTCTATATTCAAAGTCATATAAAGATTTGAATATATATAGTGATAAGTAAACTTATTCTGCATTAAATATTCACATATCTATTTTATACTTCCTTTACAAATATATATTTTATAAACTGATGTAATAAACTTCTTAAGTCTCAGTTCACTTTACGAAACCATGATTTCTAATACATGTTTTTAGAAATCTGAGCATACATTTATTTATCTAGTTAAGACTCTTTGACTCGAAATACTTACCTTCAAAGAGAACAAAATAAGTTTTTGTTATTTATTCTATCGAAGTTCGCTTCAAAATCGAGCACGTTCAAAACTTTCATATGAAATGAAACCATGAATAAAAAAATCTTATTCTTGAAATCAAACCTGGCTGTAGCAATAAAGCAAACTGATTAATATTTCTCGTCATCTCCTTATAATAAATGTACAGAGAGATGATGATAAATGGTAAATATAATAAAAAATCAAGACATAGCTCCTTTTTTTTAAAAATAACATGTTATTTTTACAAAAAAATGTGAGAGTTCTATAAGCATTTAAGCATTATTATCTGATGCATTTTGAACGTTAAATAAAAAAAAAACTCTTATATTCTTTATAAATATTTGTAAAAAAATTGTAATAAATCCTAATTGTTTCAAAAATGTACCTATTTAGTGTTTCGAAGGAAATTTATTATTTTTTTAAAAGAAATATTCAAACTATGTTATAAATGCGATAAACGAAACAAAAGTATACATCTATTTCTCAAATATTCCTCAGAATTATTCCAAGCCAGATCCTTAAAAAAATCAGATAACATGGAAGTTTAAAAACTTAAAAGAGAGTTATCTTGAACCAATATTCTTCTAAAAACAAGCAGATTGACAGAAGAAATCGAAGAATATGAAGTGGGAACTGAACATGACAGTTGGAGAAAAATATGTTATTGGAAATTGTGGATAGTTTGTAAACATTTTATGATTTATTGATTTAACTATTTCTTTTTCTCTTGAATCTGAGGAAGAAGCGTATCAGATTTATTCTTGAAATTTTGGAAATTGCTTCCTCTTTTTTCTTTCAGTGGAAAAAACAGAATCCTTATCGTAAATACTTTGCATATGCGCAAAACGCAAAATTGAATCTGCTATATCAGTCTAGAACATTAAAGTTTCCATTCGTATAAGTTAGTAAAATGGATCTTAAGAAAATATTTTCTTTCCCAAAGTAGAAAAGGACTTCGATACCATATTCATTTAAATTTCTCCCGTGTGGTTTCTATGGAGAACCGGTTTTTTTTCCCTAGGTTTCTTATTTCCTTCTGAATGGAAAGTAATTTATTTTCTTAAAAAACATTCAACAATAATTATTTTCTTCAATTTTAAATCTGAATAAAAGAAAATTACTTTATTTTGTGGTATTTAGAATATATGTATTGTTTGCTATTAAGGTTTGTTGAGACTCTGGAGAAATAGAATGATAGAACCAAATAACAAATTTACATGAAAAAATGCTTATATAGGGCATTGAATACTTAAAACGGAAAATATTTGACTCACGACCTAAAGGATGTGTTTATCTTGTTCTAAGTTTTAATTCCAAAGTAACTTTTAAAATATCGTGTATTGTCTGAGTTATATTTCCTTTATGTTTCAATAATTCTTAGTGTACCTTTTTTAACGAATTATAATAACATTAATTTAAGAGATTATTTGAATTATAGAAAAATTTAGCAATATTAAAATATCGGCTTATTTTTCTTGAGTATAAAGGCAAAATTTACTAATTCATACAAATTTTGATGGATCTTCTTTCATTTTTATTTTTTAAATTTTTTTCAATTTAAAAATGAAAATTTAGGGAAAATCATCAATAAGAAAGGAACATGTTTTTTACCCATTCAAGAAAAAAATAATTAATTCACTTTATATGAAATGCAATTATTTAAACTACAACATTTCAGAGTTTTTATTTTCTATGATGAATCATAAAAGCTTTGAAATGATAGAGTTTACTATTTTTGGAATATATAATTTTTTTTCTGAATCTCATATACTTCATTATATAACTTTTCGCTTTACTTATTCAAATAGTGAGATAATTTATTTTACGCATAAACTCAAAATATGAAAATAAGATATAAATTTTACTTTATCCACTTTAAACACGGCTCTTGCATATGAGTGCTTTTAAAAACTTTCTTTACTTGAGAGAGAAAAAAGTATTATATTAAACATATTTATCGTTCAATAAATTTCATATGAAATTAAATTGCTAATAAAATGTAAAAATGGGCAATGAAACTTAAATCTAACAATTTTATGACTTGTATTAGTGCTAATTTTTTGCAGGCCAAATCCGTTTAAGAAATTTTGATTATAAGATACACATCTAATTAAAATGAAAAATGGGATATATATATATATATATATATCAGGAGGAAATGTTTATCTCTAAAGAAAAATTTCTAATAATGATGTAAAGTTAATCTTTTGATTTTTTTATTATTTATTTTCTGTATAGATAAGAAATTATGATATGCGTGTAAAGTAAATTTGTTATAGATATGGAGAAATCATTCAATTGCTACGAAAGTAATTTTTACAGCAATTCGCAAATTTGCATATAACCAAAAATGGTAGGAAGTGTTGTATATAGTTATAAATATTATACCGCTAAATACAACAGTTTGATTTAGTAGATCGATTGTAATTAATTGATGAATCAACAATGATATTAAGTAAATTTGATGATATTTTGAAAACAATTATAAATGAGAGAGACCACCGGATATTCTTAATCCTTAAGCCCTGGATTCTTCGAAATAAGAAACTGATCGTTATCAACAATATTTCTACTCATTTACAGATTGTTAATTATATTCAGTTTATTATAGTTCATTATGTGAGCCTATCATATTCAATCACATAAACTCTGAAACTAGTAGTTTGCGTCTTTAAATGCACCTGTTTTTTAAAGGTTATGAGTTCATTAAATTAATAAATAACATAAATCTCCTACACTTACAATGCGTACATATCGTTTTATTCTTATATTTTCTCAGTTATTTTGAAGATAAATGTTACTCGTATATTCCTGTTTTTAATACAAAAGCTTACTTTTGATGAATACTGCCTCATTATTTTCAATTTAAATAATTTCTAAGTCATGGAATATTATATGTTGTATATAGGAAATAAATATTTGCAATGAAAAGCTAATAAATAAACAGCAGAAAATTCTATTTTTAAATGAAAGTTCTCTCTCGCTTGCTGAATGGCTAGTTATTTCCCAAATCTATAATTTTTAAATTATAGGATATATAATTTTGTAAATATTAAGTACGGAAAACAAATATTTATTAGGAAACAAATTGAGTAATAAATTTATAAGTAAATAAATGAAAAAAATCTGTATATATTTCAAAGGAAAAACTCACGAACCTTTTACATTATTCATTTTTGTTTTATAATGGATTTAAGGCTGAAAAATAATCTGAAATAAATAAAAATTTTGCAATAAATGTCTGAAAAGATATATTATACATTATTGATGTTTTATATTAAAAAAAGAAATATGGTTTATGCTCTTAAAGGAAGTAAATAAAATTCGAAGAAATACGTTTGATTTTATTTCTCATTTAGTCAAGCGTGTATGGTAAGCTGAAATTTAAAATTTTTTTAAAGAAATTTCCATTCCAAATAGTCGAAAGGCTTGGAATATTCTTTCCTGAACATATACGAGACAGATATAAGCACATCATAAATTTAAAAGAAACATGATTCCGGGTAGAGTAAGTAAGATTCCAATTTCAAAAAGCTGCTCCTGGCATTCGAGATGACAAATCTTAACCGTAGTGTATGCATATTCTTTAGGTTCTTTAGCAAACATTTTCTTTTAAAACCTCAAACATAAAAAAGAAGAAAAAAGAGCGTGTACAAAAAATAAACACAAAGAAACATTATGATGGAACCCCAAATCGCTATTTATGTTTTCGTTCTTCGTTGTTCAGAATTCTTTAATTTTTTAAAACTTGTTTTGTTTATTGTAAATAAAGAATGTAACTCTTTATGCTCGATTTCCCTCATGCGATGATGATTTTTTTCTTTTCTCTCTCTATTCTAAGAGAGGCTATATATCATATATGTTTGGATTCACAAATCTTTTGATATGCGCATATTTTTTACTCTCATTCGACTTGGCAATCGGCCAAGATCTCTTTTATAAGAGATTCCATGCTGGGTATATTTCTAAAAGAACCCATGGAAAACCCTAAGAATTGTTGCTTACAAAGAAGGTGTTGGGAACAATCGTTGCAATGTATTTTGTATCGGTAGTATTGACTGACTACGGAATAGAAGCGTTCGGATATAGAACGGCGATTGTTTGTTTTTTCAAGCATTGTTGAAGAATACTTTTTGAAACGGTGAAATCCTATTGACCTACCATGAGATGCCTACCATCCCCATCTAAGAAATATACACTAAGAAAAGAAGTAGATATGTTTTTTGAATAGATTGTTCATATTTCTTTATTCTTTTAATGAGTGCTACTGAAGGAGATGTTAGCAAAAATAATTTTTAAAATATTAATTTTCTTATCATTGTGAAAAAATGTTTTTTTTTTTTTTGTTTCATATAAAAAAATTTTAAAAAAATTTTGGAATTAGCTTTAAATTAAAAATTTGATTTACATTCTAACAAGTTAATATGATTGAACAAAAATACTATTCATAAACATTCTTTTAACCGCATTTTCAATAAATAAGAAGGTTGTTTTATATAGATAATCTTATGAGCTACCATTTAAATACGATTACAAACACAATCTAAAACAAATGCTCCAAGGTTAACCTCTTTCCATACGTATGTTTACAACAAAATCCTGCGAAATAAGTATAATTATTTCCCTAAGAACTTCGTATAAATTTAATTCTATTGTAAAGTGTAATGAATGCAACTGGATCATGTTTATTACTTTACAGGTACAATATTTTCCAACTTGGTAAATAATAACATGTATTTATATGAAAGTTTATGTTATAATAAACTTTGAATATTTCAGAACATTAAGATTAAAAAATTGTATCTCTTTCATTGAAAAATATAACAATTAAGGGGACTTGGTACCTTTGCACCTTCGAAAATTCCATTTTTCAAATTTGTTTTCAAAACATAGTGTTAAATGTTAGGAGCATTTTAAAGCAAACCGTGTCAAAATCCGACAATTATTACGCCCTATGCAACAAAATTGTAAGTGTCTAAAGTGACTTGTTCTTTGTTATGAAATGTAAAGAAACCTATTTTTCTCAGTTTCTTATTTTCATACTTTCCCACAGGATTAAAAGAAATGTTTTGCATGTAGAGCTTTAAAATTTTACATGAGTGTTGTATTTGTAGATCTTTATTCTGTGAACCTCAATTTCATTAATGGGATGATTAGATTTTATTTTATAGCATGATACATGAAAAAAAGTTACTAATTACAAATTTGATAACTTTTTATAATTCTTCAATTTTTTAATGAAAGATAAATTTAAAATTTGAGATTTACAGAATAAGATCATTATTTAGCTTTAATTTGTTATAAGAATTATGGTTTTGCTGTACATCTTTAAAATGTTATCTTGTGGGTAACGTAAGGTAAGCTAATTTATTTTTTAAATTTTTGTACGCATATTTCATGTTGTATAAGAAAATATATTAATTTAATAGCAAAACTTGACCCAATTATTTAAACTATACAATTTATTACACAAACCGGTAAAGTTTCATATTGAACTGAGCAAAAATTGTTGATTTATGATGAAACGAAGAAAATTTGTCAAAATGTCCTATTTTTGATTTTGAAAGGTACTAAGTCTCCTTAAAACTAAATATTCCCTTAATTTCCGTAATATTGTAAGCAACAATGCTTTAAACAATTAGAGAAAAGATGTGAAGAAATTCTACAAATAAGAAACATGAATAAATTCAACTAAAAATAAGATAGTTCTTAAAAAAACATACTGAACCCTTTAAAAATCAAAACAAGCTTTAAACCTTTCAGATTTATTTACGCTCTGTTAAAGAAATCTCTTCATCTACTAAGATCTCTAGAAATTTTACATTTATATTACTTTTATTTAAAAAGCACAAAAAATGTTCTCTAGTAATGTTTTTTTAAATTATTAGATAAGGGTAATTTTAAGGGAGTTTTGTCGTTTATTCCAAACCAAAAATTAAAAGGAAAAATAATTTCACAATTTCTAACAAGAATTCATTCATTATTTTTATTTTATATGAATCATCAATCACTTAATTTTTGAAAGCATCGGCAGAAACTTTCAGTGTTAAAAATCTCTTCTAGATATATTAGCAATTAATCCATACATCGAAGCTCTGATATGTGTAGTTAATTAAACAAATTCAATACTCAATAATTATGAGAATTCAGCTGTGAAAATAGTTATAATAAAACTATGTCTTAAAAAATGTCTCTGAAAAAGCTAAAAGTATAATCTCAACTGTTCCAAGGTACACACAATAATTAATTTAAAGACTTAAAATGTCAGGTAATTTTACAAATTTTAAACTGAACAGAGAAATGCAAATTAAGATTTCTCTTAAAATTTCAAAACATTATTGTCATTTGGTGAATAATCGCCTTTAAGCGATATTTTCCATCATTTATACTAGTTTTTATAGGAAAAGCTTAAAATTAAAACTCGTATATAATAATTAATCAGAACTATGGTTCAATCATTGTATCAGGTTTAAAATAAGCATATCTTCCAAAAATTTAGATACACTGCACTTATAAACCTAATAATTTTTTTTAATTTTACAAACCTCGCCACCATATAACTATAATATATACAAAAAAAAAGATACCTCTATCATTTTGTCACATTCTCTCTCTACGCATAATTGCTTGAAAAAATAAACAATGAAAACAATTGATGACCCAAAATATTTAAACGCATTCCGCTTAGTAAATGTAAATAATTAAAGAATATCAAAAAAATATATATATACTGTTATTTATTTTTCGATTTAATTCTTATTTCTATAACGTTTTATCTTATGATGTAAAAATATTACATACGTATTGCAAAAATACTGAGAATAAATGTTCTTTAATTCTACAGTGAATTAATTTTTCCTCAAAACATCAATTTCTTTCCACATGCATTTTTCTACTTGGGAGAAGTTATTACAAGATTAGTCATTGGGACGCGATTTAAATGAATTAATAATGGGTACTCATTCAAACAACTTCCATCTATTCAAGTGCACTTCACGTGAAGCCATTTCAATTAGATTGAGAGGAAGAGTTGGAATAGAAAGGGTGAGAGAGGTATGCGGAATACTGAAGGAGTCCATGTATGTCTCTTAAATTAGAGTCGCTTGAATTAACATCTTGTTATGAACATATTGATTTATGTAGCTGATAATGGTACATGCAAAATTAATTCGAGTTCTGTTCTCGAATATTACTAGTAACAAACCTTTCATATGTAAAGTGAATTATATTTAATAATGGAAACTGAAATGAGACAGAGATGCAAGAGTTCTGTTAGAAAATTGAACGAATCTGTTACTATTAATGCAGTTATTATGCCATATTTATCTTTACATATAAATGACTTAGTAATGCAGTTTCAATTATAGGTTTTATATCTGTATTAATGCAATAGTCCATATAAGGGATAACGAGCTATTTCATTGAATTCGTATATAATATAATTATAATGAATATGGTTTATATAGATTATTGCTATGCAAATTGATTTTTTTTTACTTTAATTTTCAGTTAAATATAATGCTATATTATTTCACCACTCACATATTACAATTTAATGATTTTATGTATATTTATCACGTATATGTAGCATATTTTCTGTAATTATATTCTTTGTTATAAAAATTGTGATCACGATAACTAAGTAGTCATGGTCGTGAATTCGAGGTGGGTGTTGCTCTCTGAAATAGTGGATTCGAATCCTGATGCCACTAAACACCCTCCTTGTAGCGAGGCTAATACTAGTTAAATATGGTTGAAGTCATAAGTCTCTCTAAGACGTCGAAGTTTGGATACATTATCATTGTTTTAATGGCTTAACACATATATTTGTATGCTAAAAACAGGTTTTGCATTAGAAAATTTTCACTTTAGAGTAAATAATGACTTAATATTGAAAAACATTTATTTAATCTACAAACCCTTATAAGTATCCAGTTCTTTCAGTTTCATAGTTTATTTTTCATTTCAAAATATACATAGTATATATATTTTTCAGTATAACTATTCACTTTAAAAGTAACTATTTAAAATTTCTAAGATACAAGGAAATGTTTTGCGAAATTAATTTTATTCAATGTCTATCTCTTGTCATATCATAATATACTACAAATGTTTTAAGAGAACATTTCTAATATATTTCTGGCGAAACATTTTATTAAAATAAACTTTAAAAAATTTCAAATTAATAGTATCAAAAGCACCTTAAAGCGATCTAAGATCCATATTAAGTTTTTCAAGACATACAGGCTTTTTTTTATGAAGTATTGTTTCGATACTATTCTTGAACGCAAGAACTAAAAAAGGAATAAATGTAACTCGGGAAAGGAGTATGACACAGATACTTTTAGACATAGGAAACATGTGCCATGCTTTCCTAAAGAAAAATATATTTGATGTATCATGCGTATTGAATTTTGGCTGTAGTATTATTGCATCATTTTTCTTAATAGCGTTGAAGTTCTTTGCTTTAGAGAATAATTTGAGTATCCATCTCCATTCACAGAAATGTGAGCATTGACCCAGTTCGTGCATTGTAAACAATCATTGATTCAGGAATAAGAGAATTTGAATAAGATTCCCATCAAGAATAAAAATTTCTAGCGTATATAAAGTCACCAGAAGTAACCTAAAGTAATATGATGTGCTGTTAAATCCGAAATTTTATTTATCTTTTGGCAACCCTTAAATAAAAAGGGTATTGTTAATGTTAAGTCGAAACTCAGCAGATTTTCTTACTTCATATATTAATCTAAAGTTTTTGTTGAGAACTGTGAATATATTTATAATATATATTATTTCCAAGGGAATAGTTTATTAGTATAAATTTAATTATATTTATGCAGAAAATACTTAAAAGGAAACTAATCATATGCTCATTATCAAATGTCTGTAATCCTGAAGAACGTTTTGAAGTATTAATTGAAAAAGATAAATAATACCTAGAATTATTACCTAGAAAGTTAAATTGTAACTAAATAATTGAAGATTTTTGTTTTATACATAAATTAATAATTGAAATTATTAAATTATATTTCTGTTTATCATAGAAAAAAAGAAATTATTGCATTATTGTTTAATTAAATGTGTTGTAATAATAAATACATTTCCAAATCAATTTAATAATGTTAAGTAGAAATAATTGTGACAATTTAAAATAACTGTAATCTTAAGAAAATATAACAATAGACAAAATTTTAATTTAAATACAAATTATAATTATTAAAAACCAAAATAAAGTTAAATTATTAGAATAAAAGAATTGCAAATTTTACAAAATGAACTGGAAAAAAAAGGTGAAAAATCAGAAAAAAAACATTCAAGTTAAAAAAAATAATATAAAATATTTAATGTGTAAAAGTCATATTTTATTTAAATATAAATAAGAGAATTCAAGAAAACCTATTATACACAAAAAATAATGCTGAACTAAAATAAAAATAACATTAAATAAAAATTAAAGAAATGTTATACAAACACATATTTACCAAACGCCATCTCAAGCCTATAATACAGACTGCTTGTTGCCAAGAGTGAAACATGGCGGGGGTTCTGTTATGGTTTGGGCAGCCATATCGTGGTTCTCTGCTGGCTCCATGATAACTGTGTCAGGGCGCATGACTGCCATGACTTATGTTAACATTTTGGCAGATCAAGTTCATCCCATGGTACAAACTTTGTTCCCCGATGGTGATGGTGTCTTCCAAGACGACAAAGCCCCTGTTCACACAGCTCACATTGTCCAGGACTGGTTTTCTGAGCACGAGGAGGATTTGTCCCATCTCCCTTGGCCACCACAGTCACCAGTCCTGAATATTATCGAGCCTTTGTGGTCTACATTGGAACGGAAAGTGCGTTCTCGTTATCCACCGCCAACATCGTTATCTGAACTTGCCACCGTTTTGCAGGAAGAATGGTATAATATTCCCTTGGCACACATACAGGAACTGTATTTATCCATTCCGAGAAGACTGCAAGCTGTTTTGGATGCCAACGGGTTTCCTACACCATATTAAGCAAAGAAACATGTTTTTTAAAAGGTGTTTCCATATTTTTGTCCAACCCCTGTATATATATATATATATATATATATATATATATATTTGGGGGAAAAAAGTCTGCTTAAACTAGTTTCACAGATCCAACCATCACACCTTCTGTAATTATAATTCATGAATGATGTAGACCAAGAGTAATCAAAACGTATAAAACAGTAATTCAAGCATAGAAAAAGAAAACCAAAAAGAGGGAAGAAAATTCATATGACACATGATAATGTAACTAGGCATAAATATAAAAAAAAATATTCTACATGTATTTGTAGATATGTAAGAAACTTTTGTATTAAAATGTTATAAAACATATTCTTCCTACAAGCAAATTGATTTTTTAAACTCTATTCCGATATCCGTGACAATACTATGCTTTTAAAGCGCTCAACACTGTTCATTGATTGAAAAACATTATAAAACCAAAGAAATCCACTAAATTATACTTATACTAAATTTAAAAATTATTTAAAAAGCCCTATATCAAGAATATCAATTTCATATGAGTACTTTTTTAAGTAAATAAACATACTAAAAAAAGTAAATTTTAAATAGCATTTCAGAAATCACACACACATTTGTAGGTATATATATATATATATATATATATATATATATATATATATTTGTATGAGTAAGGCTTCTCAATATATCATCACAAATAACTATTGTGCATATAGATATGTTTTCACTCGTTATTCACATTAAAAACATTTTGAAAGTTTTGAAATTATATCTTTATTAATTTAACAGGAGAAAGAGGCAATTGCATAGAGATAGTGGCAGACGTGCGTTCATTGACTTTCGTGGATGAAGAAGAAAGGCAATAATCAATACATAAAAATTTGAAGAATCCATGGGGGTAGTTTCAACCCTCGTATCCAAGAGATAAGAATTTGTTTTGCTTGGAATTTATATGTAAGGATTTCTTCAGATCACATGGTATCGGATTTTCTGGGACTTCAGCTGCTTAAAGAATGTCTAATAGGAATAATCCCTACTACGCCGATGCTGGGATCAAGCTGATTGTACAGATCTTAAAATTGCATGTTTACATACATTGATGCTAAACTAAAATGGAAGTAAGAAATAAGAATGAACTCTCTACCTCGAAAGTTAAAGAATAGGAAATGTTAGAAAATTAAATTATATTTCAGTGAAATCATTACACACACACATACATACACACCCACGCACGCACCCATACACACACACACACACACACACACACACACACACACATATATATATATATATATATATATATATATATATATATATGTTCTGTTAAGAAAAATGAAATTACTTTATCTCAAATTTGTTTAGCTAAATACTAATTCTAATCAATGGCAATCGATGTGTAATGATCAACTGTGAAATTTTTCTTATTTAAATTGCTTTTTATATTGTAACTAATCATACTTTATGAGTAGAAAATTTGTTTAAAATATATTGCAAAACTAAGGGTTTTTTTTTCTTCATAGCAATTACTTCATACCAAAAGAAAGTTTTGATGAAAATGACCAATGTGTAAGGCTTCAAAGTATTTCTCTAATATTCACTTTTCTTTTCTTTTTTTAGAAACTTTCCTTTTTTTGGCAAGTGAGTATTTCCAAGACAGCATGAATAGCAAAAAATGCATTCATAATTTATTACTTTTATTAAATTGTAACGTTCTCTTTTCAACTTCCTTAATTCACATGTGCTAAATTACAGTTTTTAATATTCTATCCATAAGAACGTATTTTCAAGAGAAGTAAAAGTTTTTAGACAAAACTAACAGAAAAAAAGCCCAAACTCGACAACGAGATGCTCCTACTACTTTACTATTTTTTTCTTCTTTCTTATGGTTTTCTTCATTAGAAGCAAGCATTTACCTTCTTTGATCTCCAGGGAAGAAATAAAATCCATTTTTCATTCTGTCACTTAAAGAAAGGTGTAAGAAAGGGCGGAATAAGGGTGTGACAGTATTTCATATATCGCTAACATCTGCTGAGATCTCCCTAAGGATTTGCCATTGTGTGGTCAAAATTTATTTTTGTATTTACTTCCTTTATATACATTTTTTCAAAGCTTTTCGTTTTCTTTTTGTTTTTCAAAATCTATTCTTCCTACAAGAAGTAAGTCTCTTTTTCTCTACTTTTAATAAGCGTATATTTCTCTTCGCAGAGAAGCAATATGTCTGGACAATACATCACAAAAATGCTTTCTTTTTTTACTTTATTTTTATATGGATGGCTACCAGACTGAAGTATTTAATATATATTGGGTTTTATTTAATTTATTTTGACTTTTTTGAGTAATTCTTACAAAGTGTTTCGCCAAAGATAAAATATTTCCTTTGTGAACGGACTTTTACGTATCGGTGTTTCATTGTTAAACCTTTCAATATTTCTTGTCATTTTATTTTTTATTCTAATTGGAAGGCATTGAATATTAAACGGAGAAAAATGCACAAATATATACATTTTTTTTTGTTTCCAAATATATTCTATATCTTTACATATTTATAATCAGAAAAAAAAATGTAAATTAATATAACCTGGTCCTATAATAAACTCATTAGTTAGAGGAGGTATTCTGTATTATTTATTTGTATATTATTTCTAAAATTTTAATGTAATAAGTTTCAATGTCTTAACAATTGAGAATGTTTATTTTTTTTAAAATTCTTCTGAATAAATGGATTATAGATCCCAGTCATGTCTTTTAGAATCCCAACTATGATGAAGTTTTTAATTTTAGGAAAATCATTTTTATAATATAAATTCAAAACTTTACTTTCGAATTTCTTTCACAATTATTAAATGTATAAGTCTCAGAAATATATGTGTGGATGATCAGTTTTGGTTTTTCTTCACAGTAGAAACATCTTTTTTTGCTTCGCACTAGAAGCAACACGAGGTCTATTGGTGACCTCGTAATTTTGAACCTCGGTCAGACGACGAGAACGACACCTGAACTAGTATTTCCCTATCCTAACTTCCATAATACATCAACAAAAATGAAGCCAATCAATAGGTAACGAGAAATTACTTGAATAACATACACAAACCCACTTAATTTTTCATGTGATTCAATCCGTTTTAGTACAAGCGTTGTAAATGAATAGAAATGATAATTTACCACTTAATTTCTAAGAGTTCTCTAGTCATAATATTTTAACTTGCTTCCGTAATTTTAGTGCTTTATTAGTATAGTAAATATATTATAGGTATAATGTATGTATCAAGAAAATAATATTTCAATCAGATTAGTAAGAAAAATGAAGAAAAATGAAAATGTATAGCTTTAATTTTTAAAAATATATTTTTAAATGTATTTTAAATATTACACATATAAAATATATCTGTACAGTTAAATAAGTAAACTGCCACGTCATCGCTTTCTATATAAAATATTGATAGATTAATCAATTTTGCTAAATTCAATTAAATTCCTTTATATGTAAAATGTTTATTTTTTACAGTTCTTAAAAGCAATCTTTAGTTACTACAATGAGAAATTTTTGCTAAACAAAGAAGTACACTTCTTTCATATTCATAGGATGTTAATTTTATTTTATTTTAATTATCTGGGTTAATTTTATTTTAAAAACTTATACCGCCATCAATGTACTTAAATTGTACAAAATCATTATTAAATTTTTTTTTCATAGAGGTTTAAACATATATTAGCAAGATTAATACTAGCAAAGCCACTTTGTGGTATGTCTTCAATTTGCTTACATTTTTTTATGATTAGAAGTAATATAATTATCTTTAAAAATTATTAAAAATTTAAATTTATAATGATTTTAAATTTTTTATCAATGGAACAATCAATTTTTAATTTTAAGAAATTAGAATGAACTGTATAAATCTTAAATATCTATCAAACTAAACAAATATTTGAAGTCATAGCCATATTTTTACTAAATTTCTTTATTATAAACATATTTAACAATATCATAGCTATTTTAATAATGCCTTATCAAAACCACCCATAGTTTTGTAGCAACATATTTTATAATATTTTACCTGCTTTTGTGTTATAAATGTTGCAATCATTGTGATAGTCCTAAATTTAATAGACATTTTAAGAAGTTCAGGAATTAAGATTGTGAAAAAAATTTTGTTAGGAATCCAATAACCTATTTTCTTATACAAAATTTTAATCCTTTCACAAATTTTACTACTTGATTTTAATAAAAGAACAATTATTATTAAAAAGATGCTTATGAGCCTTAGTTGTATATAGTATAAAGTAGTTTTTTTTATAATGGTACAACTTCCATACAGATATTAATAACATAACAAATAATAAAATTTTCTTAGATATTTGTTTTATTGAATTTCTTAGATCTTCAATATTGGTGCTTTTTTCTTTAATCTTAAAATTCATTTAATCACTTCATTCCTACAATATATATATATTATTGAAAAACTTCAACTGGTTAACTATATTTAATAACCAATTTAGTTAAGCATTTATCTATATCTTCATTAATTTTTTGTTTCTTAATTTATATTATAGTTAGAGATACTATATATTATAATTTTGTTCTTAATATCTCTGAGAAATTTATCTTTTACAATGATTAAATTATGAATAATCATAAAATTATATTCTTTATTTATATATTCATTACAATATGTACTTTTGCAATTATCGTTGATCTATAAATCATTCATATTATTAGAGTTATAAATCATACATCTAATATTTCATTAAAATTAAAAAAAATTGTATTAATGTATTATTAGTAGGAATTAATATTTAATGCTTATTAACAATATTATTGAAACTAATATTATCAGATGATTTATTCATATATTTAATATAGCACAGTTGTTTTGATTATCTGTATTACTTTCTCCAATATTATATTTTTAAATTTAAAATTTAGTTATATTTTTAATAATATGTAAGCAAGTTTTCTTAATTCCCTTAAAATTTTAATTTCTCTTTTTTTTCAACCAAATAGAAAGAACTTTAATAATAAATTACTTTCACGAAAGTATATTTTAAAGCATAATTTTTCCCTTAACCAACCTCTGTCTGTTCGTTTTATCTTACTATTTATTACCCCAGTTTTTCTTTTATTAATGACAGTATTAGAATAATTGAGCTTATTAAAACTATTCTTACTGTAAAAAATGTTCCTTATTGTCAGTTTGTTTGAATTGTTGAAGATTATTTTCATTAAAAATAATGAACATTGAAACCTTAAGGCTATGTAGTATCTAAAGCTAGTAATATTTTTATACCATATCCATAATTTAGTATTGGAACCCGATCTTAATAATGGATATTTCAAATATTCGGTAAAATTATTTATCTCTTGCCTATGTTGATCAATACGAATACTGATAGTATTAAATACTTGATCTATATAATTATAATTACATATTTTGCAGTTAAGTAGGTAAACACGGTTAAATGTTTTACTGCAAAAAAATCTGCAATTTATTTTAAATTGTTCATTATTAACCATTTTATGTTTTACATCTATTACGAAGTGCAAATATTGTAAAGTAATTTAATATTTTTAAAACAAAAAATTACTATCTAAAATCTGTGAATGAAAAGTGTTCAGTATGTCTGTAAAATTTATTATCTGTGCCCATGTTAGCATTGCCATATTTAATAAAATAATTACAGTTCGAGGAAACCTTGTTTTTTAATTTTCTTTATGTTATTTAATTCATTCTCAGAGATAAAATTATCTCTAGTTGAATCTTGAAACTATGACCTATATCCTGTATTTTTAAAATTACCTTTACCATATACCACTTTTTTATTGTGGTCAGCAGCTAATTGAATGTTTTATTAACAGCTAATTTCTGGCATTATATAATTCTTGAAAATGAAGAAATTTCAATTGAGAAATTCGGCTGTACTTATTAACATCTGTAAAATGCAAATTTATTTCTCTTTTCAGCTTTCGTTATTCCTCTGATAATTGTTAACTAATATGACCTAAAATATTGTCAAATTAAGGTGTATGATTTGAAGAGACGCCGTAGCATAATAGGTAATAAAAAAGTTATATATGTTTATCAAAAATCATCAAATTATAATTATGCTTAATCTACATCTTAATATAAATATTCTTAAGTATACAACTTATTCTAAAATACAAAATATTTTTCAAAATTTATTTAAAAATTATGCATTTTTAATCAATATATTTGCACTAGAAACTAGTGAACATGTATTTTTGTAACATTTAAAAATCTAATATGAACAATGCTTCTGACTCTGCTTACAATATTATTCTTAATATGTGTTTCAATTCAAAATAACTCTTCTTTGAAGTATAAAAAGATACATTAGGCTCTAAGCAGCTCATTCCAACTTAAGCTTCATATTAAAAGGTTTCTAAGATAAATATTGGAAAATTCTTCAATTTTGACTTGTAAATAATACTTTAAATCATGTTCACTCTAATCTTATAAATCACATTAGTTTGTAATGTTATAATAGATTTCTTCCACGGTTATGAGTGTGATAGATTTTATGAAAAGGACATATATTTGTTATTTATTATAATTTATTATAAATTCAGAAAACTTCAAACATTCAGGATAGTGACGTGAGCAGTAGTTTGTATTAAAAGAAATAAAACGTAAAATAAAAAACCTGTTGTATTTATGTTATTCGATCTTGTGTGAATGTTTATAAAAGTCATGGTACACACAAGAAACATTTATAATTTTATGGAGTGAACCGCTGACCAAAATTGTAGACAAGCATAAAATACATTAATTCATCACAATAGATCTTGACATCAAATAAACAGTCAAACTTTATATATTGGTTGATCCACCTGTAGGGTAAATGTTTTTTTAAATTAGATAGATCGTTATTCTTACATATATGGTAACAAAATATATTTGCTTAATATTATATAATATTGAAAGGATTTTAAAAGTTTTCGTTTTTTAATTTTGTAGTAGTATTCTCTGGGTAATTTTATTTCCAACTGTTTAAATGTTATATAATATTGATGCGATACTGATAATGATAATTTTATATACACGATATATTTATAAGCTTTAAAATATATAACGTGTTTGTAAATAGTTGTTTAAGCAGATAGTACATACGTAGGTGCACTTGAAAACCATTCAGCATATGAATACTTAGTTAATTTGTTTTTAACTTTCTTAAACTAAAATTTATCTTTTAGAAGCCATTTGATACATTTTTACATAACGCTTAGCATTTAAAAGACATTCATTTATCCAAAATTTGTTTAAATTTTGATATTGACCATTCAATTTTAAATGGTAAAATTTTTAGTTTTACACAGATTGTCAGCGATTGATACTCATGCTGAAGGCAGAATACTTGGAAACTTGACAAAAAGATAAATTTATTTATAATCATTTAAGTCATTTTTATCATATGTCATTTCAATTATATCATAATGATGAAGTAAAATATGATTTCTCTTTATATCTCATTTAACACATTTGCGCAATACTTAAGAAGTTTATTAACCACTCTTTCCACAAGTGTCTAACTTTACCATCGCTAATCCATGCTTTAATTATGATATAATTAAAGATGTTCGATGTAACAATAACAATGTTTTCGCGAATATAAAAATGAATGAGAAAAAACATTTTTCACAGGTATCTAAGTAAATAATAAATGCTTTGTGGAACAAAATTATTTCGTGACAAAAACAGGCATTAAATTCACATTACTTATAACATTTATTTGTATATAACTTCGTGATAAGCCGAAATCATGTAGAGAGTCATGAAAGATTTGCTCTTTTTCCACTGAGCTCTGAGCATATGTTTAGTACCTACGATGCACAAAAACGTTTCTTTATGCACTTTATTACAAATGATTTTTCAAACTGTCTTTCGACTTCAATCGATCCCAATAACCTATATGTACGCACGATATTCCAATTTTTTCTTGTAAAAATGATGAATAAATGTGAATTTAAAGTATTCAACGACAACAGAAATTTATGATTCGTCAACTCAAAAATCTATAATCTTTTAAGTTAAAATCGAATTTAAAAAAAGGCATATAAATAAAAAATATACATTTCACGGTGAAAGACTTATATATGCATTTATGAAAAGAGTCCCTTTTAAATCTTTAACATTCTTTCCATATTTATGCTTACGTCTGTGTTTCTCTTAATATCAGACACTAAAAAAATCTTCAGTAACTTAATATTAGAAGTATTAATATCTAGTAGAAGAAAATCAATAACTACATGCTGTACTATTATATACAAACTAACAAATAATAAAATTGCAAGATTAGGGGTGATAATTCTCTAAATGAATATATTCTCAAAGAATATAGGATATATATAATTTCAACAAAATATTTTAAAGGAAAGTCTTTAAAAGATGGAAATTAATTCAAAACTTTCTGGTTGAAAATAACATTAAATTGCTTTATTTGCTATTTTTTTGAAAAAAATCGATATCTGTTTTATTGTAAACATCAAAACCGATACTTTAAAATTAATGTGTGTGCATGTATATATACCAGTGTTCAAAATTAAGAGAATTTGCATATTTTGTAGAATTTCATGAAAAGAATTGAACGAAATGTAAAAATACTGTTTCGAATCAAATACTCAAATCTTGTACGTCGAATACGCAAGAGTATATATGAGTGGGAGGGTCCCAAAACAGGATTTATAAGCGCTAGTGCAATAATCCGCAATTCTTTCGCTAACATATTTCGCCGAATTTCTTGGAATTTTTTTGCAGCAATCGCTTAAATTAAAGTTTGAACAGTAAAAGTGAGTAACTACCAAAGTTCAGATGATGGAATGAGGTGGCGACTTGTGGGTAGGCTAGAAGCAGGCTAGTCTCAAATCCAGATTTGCTGAGAATTTGATTTAACGCCCAGTGTCGTTTTCAACTTATGGAAACAGTTTAAGGAAACCAGATCCGTCGAGATAAAGCTTGGGCAAGGTCGTCCAAGACCTTTGACGGCCAGAGAATACCACCATTTGCCATTACAGCGAGGCGTAACAGGAATGCTACAGCTTCTCAGGTCTCTCATGAGTTGTATGCGGCCGCAATAACCTGAGTTTCAAGGGTAAATGTTTCTAGAAGACTTCATGAGAGAGCGCTGTTTGCAAGCAGACCTGTTGTTGGAGACCTGATGCTCTGGGGAAGGCAATTTCAATTCGCAAGCCCTTCCGTCAACCATCCATGACCTGAAAATAGCGTTGCTGAATAAGTGGGACCAATTCAATCCAAACTCATAAAGTCCCTTATTTCCAGGATAAAATCTCGCCTATATACAATATATGTAAGAAAGGATCGTACCCTCTTTTAACCCATCTTTTTTGTTCTATTCTGTAACTGCTGTTTCATACCTTGCGACTCCGATGAGTGTTACGCACAATAATACGTGTGTATGATAAGTGTTGAATGGTTATTCTTTTTGTATTATACCAATCCTATGTACACACCAAATTTCAATAAAATTTGTCGAGTAGTTCTAGAGATAATCGGCCAAATCGAAATATTCTCCTAATTTTGAAAACCAATGTATATGTGATGACTTACAAGTGTGCCTGGGGTGCAACGTGCTAAAAAAGGAAAAATTTAGAAACTTTTAGCCAATTTAAATATTAGTATACGTAATTAAATCATAAAAAGGACATTAAGTAAGACTTTATAACCATATCGATGAAAATAATAGCACTACTTCTTTTTTAGTATAAAGGGAAATCAAAAGTGTTTTTTTTTGAAATATCAATTAATTGTTGGAAGTAAAATCATGCAATACTAATCCAAAATAAAATATAAAATGTTATCAGCTTCAACTAGAAATTAATCGAAGTATTGATATCGTACTTTTAAGAATCTAGTTTCCCAGTTTCTTTTTAACCACGGAAAAATTATCATCTTATCCAGTAATTCGTTAATGTAAAATGGATTTTATTATAAATATGATTTTGATGCAATGGAGTTCAAGAAAACATTTTTTATAATATTTAAGATGATGATGCAATTTATCTTAATGTCCAGGTAATCCGAAAAAAAGTAATTGCTTTTGCTATACTTTTCTTGAGACAGAAATTTTCAACATCACAAAAATGTTACCTTTTAAATTGTTAAATTGAAGATCGAAATAATACAAAAACAAGATTTTTGACGTTATGACATTCATTATTCGATAAAATGGTGCATAAATAATTTGTACGCCGGGAAATAAAAACCTGCGCACTTGCGCATGTATGGTTGAGTGGTAAGCATAAAGGCGAATCGCAAAGTGCTTCATAATACAAACATAGATTGTCTTTTTCCAGAGAACTTCCACTGACGCTATCTCAACTATTTTACTCACAAATCTATAATTAATTGCACCGAAAGGTTTAAACAAAAGAAATGCAATTTTCATAAGAGGAATTTTACTGCAAATCATATAGTTATCAAATGCTGGGGAAACAAGAATTGTATTCAAGAAAAAAGTCTGAAATGCGTATAGGTTCAGATATCAGAAACTATAATAAATAAAAATATCTTACTATTAAAAAGTTTGAATATTCTTATGCTTCAAAACTCCAAGCTTAAGATGATTAAAAATACATGCAGTTGTTATGAAAGAGAAAAGAACTATAAGCTTGTTTGTTTGTATACTTTTAATTAACATATGCATAACTTAAAGCATTATTATGTATACACAATATAGTTTTTATTGTTTCTATTGAGTCACATGGAAGGATACGTATTCCAAAGTATTAACGTTATACTTCTTATAAATGGTAGTATTTAAAAATTTATATAGAACGCACAGGTTGTTAATATCTGAAGTAGTTAAAAATTAAGTCATTTTACGTTAGAGTTCAAAGTAAAATTTTAAAATAAAAATATATAAAGAAAATACAATGGGAAAATGGGAACGAAATGTTTGCTGTGTTGATTTGAAGCTGAGAAATAACTATAATGGAAATATTTTCATCTGTAGGATAAGAACAACTTATCTGAATTTGATCAATTATTGCAGTTCCTCATATTTTAGGAAAATAAATAGACCGATATTAGATGAAATAAGTTGGAAATATACTAATAAGAGCTATACTACTTTTTTTTTTAAATTTCACTAAATACTAGTATGTTCACAGACTTTCACCTTTAGGATTAGAATAAACTTCAGTCTCATTTTGAGGTAACCTTAATAGAAAAAGCTTAATAGAAAAAAAAAGTTAATGATGTTAAATGTAACTAAATTTTAATTGTAACCTGAATCGTTATTCCCTAAAAATCTATATTTAGATACAGTGGTGATTGGTGGTCGTTATTTCATAGAAAGCAACAGAATTTCTAGTATTAATTTATTATTTTCATTAGGCCCAGGATCACCGTTATAAACTAAATTCAATAGAACGGAATAAAATATTTTAAGAAGTGAAATGTTAAAACCAAAACAGAGAGCAAATATAACAGCACATAAATATTTTGTAGAAACTAAATTATCTTATGTAGTTCTATTGGTTTTCGTGTACTAATATATATTTACTTTGTAATTGTCAGCAATTTTCCATAAATTAAATGTAATATAAATAAAAATAAAGCAATAATAATGCTGCAAAATTTAATATAATGCTGCAAAATTTAATATCAGTTCTTTAAAAGATATATTTTTGAAAAATAAAATTAATAATAGTTTATAATAGTAAAAGTGATCATGCAAATACTGGCAGTATGTGGAAACTTGCAAATGTTTAAAGGGATAACATTCTCTATAACTAAGGGATAACATTCTAATTGGAATAACATTCTCCTTCTACTACACTCTGAAACCGATAACCTAATTATTACGGTCACGAATCGGGGGTGACGTTGTTATCGCAAAGTGGTGGGTTAAAATGTTGATGACACTAAAGACATGACACGTAGCGGGGCTTATGCATGTTAATTCTGCCAGGCCGCAAGTCTAACTGTTGATTTGGTGTGGAAGTTTTGGGATGGAAATCCCAGCTCAGGTATCATCCACGTCGCTTGGTTGAGTTCCAAATTATGAGATCCGTTGCCAATATCCCTCGAGTTACTTCTGAGAATGGCGTTAATAAACACTCACCACTGTATTGTATAAAATATCGTCCAGCTTTCTGCATCTCTTCAAGTCCATAATTGATTACGCATTCATTCTATTTCTGCGAAATCACGTTATAAAATATCGTCCAGTTGAGTTGGTTGGACACTTTGCACGTGAACGGAAAATGTGAATTCACTAGTACCTCTACATCATCATGCATTCGTAAGCTCTATTTTTTTTTGCGAAATCCTCTTTTGTTACTCCATACTTCACCATATCTTAACGATTAGTTTTGATGCACCCTGTATTTCTTGAAATAGAATCAGCATACAAAAATGAAACTCTTGCAATAAATTGGCTCTCTTAGATTTCAAAAAATTAATAACAAATAACATTGTACTCATATTGTATTTAATATTACGTTTTTCAGTTCGTCTTAAAAGTCATTAAGTTTATTGATGGAAATTATTGAAACTTACGTAATAATGATTAATTTAAAGTACAGGACTCTTTGATGTACGCACATACTATTCGTTTACCTAATACTATATTTTGAAATAAGATAAAAAGAATAGTCCATAATTGTTTTTGAAAAGTTTCTTAAGCCTATTTCACTATAGCAAATATGATTCACCTTTTTTTGTAGCGTTCTGCATAAAGACAGATGTAATGAGCTACGGTACTGAAAAGAGCTTAAAATTGAAATGAAATTAATTGAAATGAAGAAAAGTGCCCCATCACATAAATGCATTTTCTATAAAGAATTATAAATAGGGCTTAAAATTAAGAAATACGAGTAAATTTTTACTCCTCTTTAAAAAACTAACTTTTACTAAAATCTCATATTCGATATTTCCTTAATACTACCCACCAAAAGCAATGACTTGATTTGCAATTTGATATATATCATTTTAATCGAATTACATATAAAAGTTTTCGATTTTCTCCACTTTTTCTAAGCAAAAATAGGCTTAATGGAACTATTTCTGCTTTTAAAAAACCTTTTGTTCTTATCTTTATGTTTCCTTATACATAATAAATGTCTTGAAAATACAAAACTATAATTCGAGTACATTTATGTAAAATAGAAAGCGTCCCTATGCTGCACTTTGTGTTTTTTATTAATATTCAAATAATTAATGGGAAAGTATATGTGAAGTTTTTTTCGGAGTAAATATTGTTCTTCTAACAGATTAAAACATTTTATTAATAACGTAAAATTGCTTTTCCATTACATTCAAATTTACAAACAAATAACTAATGTTAATATAATAAGGGAAGGTATACTTAATTCTCATTTCTAAATTAGGAATAGTTAATTAAAGATAATTCCATAAGAATTATACTACATATATCAGTACTTAGAGTTAATTTTAATTCATTTTTATGTTCAGATATGTTATGAAGATAAATTATATAATTTTGACATTTAATTGGAACTAATTAATTTCCTAATACTATTCGTATTAATTAACTAGTGTAATTAAGTAAGATTTAATTACATGATTAGTTTCATATTTCTTTTCTTCATAAATGTATTGTCCAGTAATAAACATTTAACCACTAATATCTTGAAGTAATTAACCTGAAATTATTTTATATAAAATCAAATATTAATACATATAACTTTTCCAAACTGATGTTTCATGTTTGTAATTTGAAATGAGTGTTATAAAACTCGTTTACTTCGTAAATTAAGCTATATAGTTTGCTAATTAAGCTAAGGAATTTATACAAATATTTCATATAAACATTATTGAAGTTGAAAAAAAATATTTTCTACTATTATTGTTATTATATAATGAAATAATGGTCAAAGAGGTAAATTAACTACGTCTAATTAACATTTAATATACTTCTATGTTTATTCTAATATATATTTTTAATAAGTTACTTTTATTATGCGACTCTTTATTATGCGAGAAAAAAGAATTTAAGTTTAAAGTAAAGAAAATAACCCGGCATACTAAGTATTTTGGGCCTAAACTCATAATATAGTACAATATTAGCTCAGGTTCTTTGCCTATTAAAATGAAAATAAGATAATTATTATCAAATAAATTCAGTATTATATTACTAATTATAATAATTGTCGGAAGTGGTTGCTAAAATCTCTAAAATTAACTTCTATTTGCTATATCACTTTATTAAAACTAAAAACTAACTAAAGGAATAATATTACTTCAAAAACACATTTTTTTGTTAATCCCTTCTACGAAACAACGTTTTTATACAATATAATGTTAGTTGTTTTTAACGAATATATTTTACATCATACACAAATAACTATACATATCAAACGATTTTTAATAAATATTGTCTGTATTCTACACTATAATTTACAAAATTTAATCTACACTATAATTTACAAAATTCTACACTATAATTTACAAAATTCTACACTATAATTTACAAAATCATTTTTGACAAATATCATCTACTTCATACACAAATAGTTACACAATACTATACGATAGTTGTGCTTTCTGACATAATTTTTTTTGGTATAAATTTAGCAAAAGTATATTTTATAATTTTCATAAAATAGTTCTTAAGCATACATTTTTTTTAAAGTACCTCATTCTACTTACGATTACAAGAGAATTTCAGACATGATCAATGGATTCAGAGGAAAAGTATTAATATTTAATATTAAATAAATTTGTATGTGTAAAAAACATTAAAAGTGTTTAAATTTTCATAAATCCATTATTTAAAAATGAGTTCATAGTTGAAATTTTATATGAAAACATGTACTTTCAATAAGTTTTTTTTTATATATATATTTGTAACAGTTCTTATATTTTTAAAATTTCTTCTTTGATTACAATTTATTTCCATTTGTAAATTAAACAATTACTCTTCTACCTAGGCTAGGATTCAATGAAAGAAAGGAAACTGCTTATAAAGAAAGAGTTTGAAGTATGCTGAGTTATAATTGCTATAAACTCTGATATTATTTTCATGTAAATACAACATTTAGTTAGCTTTATTTACTATCATGGGCTTTAAATTTAAAACAATAATGTACTCACATTAGAACAAACAAATTAGCTTAAAATTAAATATAAGCATTAAAAGATTTAAATATACAAGCAATTCCTAAAGTTATTGATGATTCTTAAATGAAATAAGAATCTTTTAAAAGATAAAAACTAAATATTCTTTCGGTTTCGTTTTAGACAATTCTTTCGTTTTGGATTCATACGTGAAATATTTTTTGATTTTATTTTCGAAGAAGAAAGTTTTATCACTTCTAGAGATTTCGTATTTTAAACTTAAATATGCTTTTCTTTGAACGATCATAAATTAACTGTTTCTAACATAAGATTTTAGAATAAAATAACAGCAACGTGCAATTTATTTAAACAACCAAAAATTGATGCGAGATTTATTGTCTGGAATATTTTTCCTTTATTCTAAACGATTCTTCTCAGTTACTCAACCTTGCATTTTTCACTCTTATAAATCTTGTTGAGTGCATGTAAGTTGGTAAATGTGTTTCCCTTAATGCACAAAGTTAAAGAATTTCATATTTTGTTTTTCTTATAGTTTTCATTAATCATCTATACTCTTGAGATAATAAACTGCACATAGTTTCAGATTTCATTTTTTAACTAAGAGGAATTTTACTTACAATTGCTAATCTGTATTATGATGCTAATAAAAAATGATTAATCGTGAAAATGAAATATCGAAAAATTTGACGTTATAAGTTTCCCATTTTTAAAATTAACTAAATTAATTTTTAAATTAGAAACTGCATTCCTTAATAATAAATGAAACACACATTTAAACACAGATTTTAATACATGATTTTTTTAAAAACATAAATAAGCCTAAAATATAAGACATCCATTTAAATTAATCTATTATAGTTGAAATTAAAAATATGTTATGCATGGTTTTATTTATTTAATTTGTTTATTTATTTCTTAAACTTTACAAGTGTAGATTTTTCAAGTGATTAGCTTATGTTTCTAGATTTTTAATGATTAAAGTATGTTTATAATCTTATAAGATTTGTTTTACTGAAACAAAATTATGTAATACATCTGTGTATTGAAACACCGTGACGATACAGTCAATAAATAAAATAATGGAAACGATTGGAAAGGGTCACCCATAATTCCAGAACAAAAATTTACGCTGAAATGTTTCCGATACGCATGAGTATGTGTATCGTACCGGTTACTAGATGCTCACACATGAAAGCTGTGCGCATTCGAAATGCCTTGCAAAAAGCTGTTTAAAAACCGACGTGCAAACTGGATATGTAGAGCATAATCTGCAAGTATCAAATCTTTCCCCTTCTGCACATAGTAGGAGGTATAATTTTTGTCTCGTAGCACTCTCCAAGCAACCGAGTGGGGCACGTTTTTGGCATGGGAAACCTCTCCCATGTTAATATCCTGTCGATCGTCCACTGCTTGCAGCATGTAATCTTCAACTCGTGGCATCCTCACAATCCTGCCACGTCCTATATCATGCAGGCCGATGATTACGAATCTCGTTTCACTGAGATACTGATGCAAAATCTCTAACATTTTTCGGTCTGGCACGTATTTTCTCGGCAAAAGCTGTCTATGGCTTATATCTGCTTTAAGAACATTCCCATATGAAAGGCCTTACATAAAGTGCATGTCTACCCTTTCCTGATTACTGAACTTGCCCTTCCTCCTAAAATCAACGGTAAATATGACGATGTGTAAGAAAACTTGCGCTTTATGCTATCCATTACATCATCGAGTAGTGAATCACCGCCTGCTCTCTACCTATGCGTTGTATGGTGAAAATTATTCGTTTAAATGTTTTTATCACTCCTCAAATTTTGTCTATGAGTTTCGAAAAACTTTGTGTAATGTTAGAAAACATTCCTCGACTAAGTCAAGAATCCGTCTAATTGCACTGTAATCAAGCAGTTAGATAGAAAGGCTTCAGAGAGAGTGAAACGTTGCCAAAATGAATTTACCTTGCAGTAAGAAAAAAAATGAAAGATAAGATTCATCACATCACGTATCTTTCCTGTTATAGATTATAGATTTGAAATTTTATCAGCCTCATTTAAAAAAAGTTAATCAATATATACATACAGTTAATTATTAAACAATGAAATCAGTGTTTTAAATATATTACAGAAAATCTTGATCCTTAAGCTTTATTTTACTTAGTGTTTAATATTTTATACGCTCAGATATCAATAAATTTGATAAGATTTAATAGAGTATAATAAAATTGATATAAGAAATATAGTTTATCGCATGAGCTGCAACATTTTTATTATTGCCTATCAACTAACTTAATAAAAAAAATTCTTTTTCTCTATTTTAGTCGTTTTCATGTACCATATTATTAAGATTTGACTTTTAGTTACAGCTTTTCAGCGAAAAGTTAGGTAGAAATAAAAATAATAATAAATACAAAAACTTATTTCTAAATGCTATTATTGCACTCAAAACATATAAGCATAGAAATATATCGAAATTTAGGTGATGTCACAAGAAAAATTGCAAAGAAGTAATTACTACGCCTGATTACTTAGAATGTATTTTATTTCTACTAAATTTATTCATTAATCTGCACTTGCATTTTGTACAGTAAATTCATTAAAAAGAAGAACGATTTCTCTTTTACAGTGTTTTAACTACACCAAAATTTTTAAAGAAATTTCTATCAATCAAAAAAATGGTACATTTGTCTCGTTTAAATTCAATATTTTCATATATATTTGTAATGTTCGTACCTAACACAAGCATACAGTTAGATAACTCTTACGTGCAGTTTACATACTTGAATAACAATAGTTACATAAAATACATTTTCGCTACAGATTATTTCTTTTAAATAATATTACATATTAATAAAATTTAAAAATTTAATTAACCTAAAATGAGAAGTTTTAAGGAGTTAATCATACATTTCATCCAAAGAAAATTTACAAAAAAGAATAAAATTTGGAATTAGACATTACAACATTTACAAATTAAAATAGTTCTTTTTTAAAGAGATCATTTACTCGTAACAATAATGTAATACTATAATAAAGATGGTGATGATCAACGCAACAAAGAAAATAATTTCTTAAAAATAAACAAAATATGAATTTGGAACTATAATTTAAAATCAGAATACTCGTAATTTGCTTAGTGACATCAAAACAATTTGCATTTCAAATAAATTCATAGATGGTAAAATAATATGAAATATTCAATACCGTATTATCTAGGTAAAAATATAAAATCCCTCTATTCTTTTAGTTCTGTTGTACTTTTCAAAAATCCAATATACGCATTGCAGATATTTGCTATATCTAACGTTGAAAATTCCATTGGAGTGTTTACATGTTATCCTTTCCAAAATGGATATTCGTCATCATAAAAGCCAAACCAGTACATTATCGAAAAGATTACTAGTATATTATACATTCCATCATGAAAATTCCAAAGGCTTACCTATTATAAAACAATTTTCTATTTAAAAAATGCACTTTCAAAATATATGACAGCTAGGAAAAAAAATTCTCCTTCACATTATAAATCACGAAGTTTTTCAATAACTCTCGGTGTTTCTTTTCACTTTCGCTCACAAGAAATCCAAGCAAGATGAAAAGCACAAAGCAGAAAAAAAATTTCTATTTTTCTGCAATCTTTCTGCCGTAGTCTTTTCTCTTGGTAAAAGATAATGTGTCACTCTTTTGTTAAAGACAGAGTGGTTTTGTGCCTCCCCTTACCACTCGGGTCAATAGGACTAGCAAGAAAACGAGAGAAAAAATGCTCTAACATTCTTTAGAGTTAAAGCTTTGATGGAATGTTCTACAGAACACGCTTTCAGTTTACCATGTTAAACTTCGCAACTGAAATTGAGAAGAATGCCTTTACGAACAATCACATTTTTCGTTTACTATCTGTTGAACGATTTTATTTGTAATTTTTCAGAATGCAAGATAAAATGCGAAAGTTGGTTTTACCTTCCTGTAAATTTGTGTCTTTTTATTTAAAATAATTTTTGATAATTCATGGGGCATTTACTATATTATTATAATGCTTGTAAATTCCTATAGTATGCTTTTATGAGGGATCATATTTTTCGCTTACTATTTATTGAAATCTTTTATTTATAATTTTAAAAAAATATATCAAAACTTAAAGCATACAAAGTATTATTAGGTAAAAAAAAAGTCATAAAATTACTTAATTATATACGGTATATTACTTAATATTACTTAATTAATCAATTAAATACAGTATATAATAGAAATTCAAGAAAACACATTAACCATAGTAATATTAACCATACAAATTAACTATACATTAACCACAAAAGAAAAACAGAAATTTTAAAAAATTACATCCAACTTGAATGAGCATAACTTTATCAAGAAATACAGTGCATAGACCTATAGAACAGAGTTAAGAAAAAGAGAAAATTGGAAAATTGGATATATATATATATATATATATATATATATATATATATATATATATACATACATACATACATAAAAAATAAATAAATATAAGAATATTTGTAATATTTTCCAAGAGATGTAATTACTGTTTCCTTATCAGAGAAATTCATTTCTTTGATAGCAATTTAAACTTGAATTACATAGAAATATATTATATAACTATTGTTTTAGAAATATCAAATTAGTTAATTTGTCTCAAAATTTTCAAAACAACTTTATAATTTCTACATTATTTGTGCAAAGACAAACTGTACTGTATTTTTTTTCTATAAAAGAAATATGAAATATAAGAAAATATATGTTAAATTAAATTTTAATTTATTTTTTACAAAATATTTGCGTTGACTGCAAGCCATATATTTTTTAATTATTAATTTCAAAATATAAAATCTTTAAAATTTCTTAATTTTTAAAATTTTAATTAATTTCACATTTTTAATATTTTATGTATTTATTTTCAAAATTTTTTCTTATAATTTTCTAAACATTTTTGTTTAATTTTGTTTCTATTTTTTATTTCTAATCTAATCATAATTTTGCTATATTTTAATAGATTTATGGGTTTTTAAAGTTATATTTATTTTATATCTTTAATATTTGGCTGATATTTTATAAGTTTTTTCCTATTTTCTAATACTTATATACAACAACTATTTAATTTTTTTTTTATTTTACACTTTACTAATATATTATGACACATATTTTTAATATAATTTCTTTTCATATTTTAAAATTTTTGATTCAATAAATGTGATAAGCTTATATATTTAAAAAATTTTTGAATGATTAATTAATATAGGATCTTCGATTCTTAAATTTTGATTTCGTAATCATATTTCAGACTGTTGCCCTGTATTAGTTTATGATGTTAACAACAGATATGTTTAAAGAAAATGGTTTAACTTTTTTTTATCTTTAAAAAACTTTTTATAACTGTGTATTTATGGATGTAAATTATTTTTATTTACAAAATTTAAATTCGTTGAAATTAAGTTGGTACAAATAAAGTGGCTCATTTTTTTAATATTGAATTCACATTTCGCTCACATTTTTTGATTATTCTTTAGTATATACAATTAATGATAATATAATTAAGGAAGATGTGAAGACTGGATATGTGTAACAAGTTTGAAAACATTTTTCCCACTCAAAAGTATGGAACAATTATAAATAGTCTTTAACTTTCCTTTTTTTATTATTGTTTGCTCTTTTTTTAATAATTTTTAGAATTTTTTTATGCTGTTTAAGATTGTTTTGTATTAAAATTTGGTTGTAATTTTTTAAGAATCGCTTATATTTGTACTGAATTAATATTATCTTCTGCATAATACATAAAAGTATTTAAGTATGCTTATATACTATATATATATATTGGGTTGGAGGGAAAGTTCTGTCGTATTTTAAAGTAAATATTTGAATTCATTTATAAAAATATGTGTTTAATATTAATCAATTATATATGCTCCGTTATTTGTTACAACCTGTTGCCATCTTTCAGGTAACCTGTGAATTCCTGTTTTGTACAAGTTCTCGTCCTAGGAGTTAAAATAGTCAGCGACTGCGTTAGAAACACTTTCAAAACACTTGAATTTTTTTACCGTTAGATAATTTTGCAGAGATCTGAACAGGTAATAATCAGATGGTGCAATGTCGGGTGAATACGGTGGGTGACTAAGGACTTCCCATCCTAACGCATTCAGTTTTTGTTGTGTCACCATTGCAGTATGCGGTCGAGCATTATCGTGGTGGAACACTATTCCTTTTCTGGACATTAATGCTGGCCTTTTTTCTTTGATAGCTGTATTCAATTTATCCAGCTGATTGCAGTACAGATCCGCGTTAATAGTTTCCCCCTGTTTCAGCAACTCGTAGTACACTGGACCTTTCCTATCCAACCACAAACAAAGCAGTACTTTTCGTTGATCGATACTTGGTTTTGGAACTGTTGCTGATGATGTTCCTGGTTTACAGAAGATTTTTTTCTCTTAATATTCTCGTAAAGAATCCACTTTTCATCTCCAGTAACCAGATTGTTCAAAAACGGCTCCACATTGTGTCTAATCAGATGTGATGAATACATTCTTACACGATCAGACAAATTCTTTTCCGTTAATTCATGTGGAACCCAAACACTTTGCTTTAACACAAACCCATGAGATTTAATGTGATCTCCAACAGATGTATGATGAATGCCAAACTCTTCTGCAATTTCTCGACTTGTTAAATGTGGATTATTTTCCAACATGGATCGCAAAACATTATTATCGACCTTGGATGGTCGTCCAGATCGATCACATTCTTGGAGGCTCAGATCCCGGAACGAAATTTGCTAAATCATCTTTGACAAGTACGAACATTTACAATATCTCTTCCAAATACCGCACATAAATCTTTACATGCAACCGATGCGTTGTTTCCTTTTTCGAATTCATACAAAATGCAGTGTCGTAACTGCACTTTATCTATTGACATGTTTTTCACTTTAAATATCACAAGTAAATGATGAACGGTAAAAAAGGAATCCTTTTATATTCTACAGCAGCTAAAAGAACAAAAAAAAATCCGAATGACTCATTAGCCAGATGTTTTTTTTATTTACAAGAAAAATATATACTCTCTTATATATATATATATATATATATATATATATATAAGAGTGTAACTGTAATTTCTATTAGTTTCTCACAATAATAATTAAGTTTCCTATTTTTTCCCATTCTATCATTTAAAAGTTAAGCAATCATTCTTATTTCCTGATACCATTCCTTTTTAACTTTAATTTAAGCAATCATGCTCTCTTAAAATCAGCAAAGTCAGCTGTTCTCACATCTCCAGACTTGTAGGGATGATATCTACCACACTTTAGGTGTCCACTTAGATTCCCGCGAAATCTCTCCATTCATATCAAATAGCTATGCGTTTATAAAGAAATTTCCCTTCAAAATAATTAAAAACACAGTGAAAAAACCTCTCTTGCTCACTCCTGCTTTTACACTCATGCTCTCATAATCTGTACCCAATGGCGGAGTTGTGTAATTCCCGCCTTGTGGAAATGGTGTCTCTCTCCGCTATAATAAAATAATTACTTAAAATTAAGTTGATTTCAACATTTTTATAAAAATTAATTAAATAGTACTATTTAAAAGAATATCTTTACACACAAACACCTACACACACACATACATATATATATATATATATATATATATATACATATATATATATATATACATATAAATATATATATATATATATATATATATATATTCACTCTATAACAAAAAAAACCGTGCGCTAAGAAGGAATTATGTGATGGAGACAAAAATTGGCGGATAGGAAAATTATGTACTAAATAGAAAAGGAATAAAATTTCAGAAAAATTAAATGATTTACTTCAGAAATACATAGTTACAAAGTAACGAGCTCAATAAGGTATTGGCCCACCTCTAGCATGGATGCAAGCTGCCACACGACATGGCATAGAGTGATAAAGCTCCCTGATGGTTTCCTGTAAGATTTCGTGCCAAATTTGCTCCAATCGTCCGGAGAGTTCATCAACATTCCTTGGTAGATGCAGTCGCCATCCCTTCATATACCAGACAGGCTCGATTGGTGAGAGATCTGGTGATCTGGTTGGACATTGAAGTGTTTGACAATCTGTAAGACAGTTAGTAGCAACACTTGTCGTATGTGGTCTGGCAATATTTTGCTGAAAAAAAATCCAGGGTAATGCAAAAGGAACGGTGGCAAAATAGGTCTCAGAATGTTGTCAAAGTACCGTTTGTGCTGTAAGTGTGCCGCTAATGAGGGCCAAAAGGTTTGGCTATCAAGGGAAATGACACCCCAGACTATAATGGCCATGATTGACACTCGCGTGCGGGTCACACGTCTGACGGTTGATAAGTATGAATCAGGTGCTGTGATAGCTATTCTGACAAACACTCTGTCCTCCCGATCCATTGAGGTCCTAGTTTGAACACTACCATCATGACTCTGAAATGTGCCATTGTCCACCGAGTTTGTCATCATCTTCTAATCGCCGCATCTCTTCGACCCATATGACGAGGAATTCTCCAATTTGGCCAACCTGCTTCTTTCAATCCAATGATACGACCTCTTTCAAACTCTGACAGTTGCTCGAAATGAGCTCGAATCCTGCAGTAAGGAATTTTTTTCAGTCGTTGAAAGATATCCTAAATCTCAATGCAACTGAAAATTTGACCATAAGATTGCGAATCGCGTCTTATATACATCTGCTGAGTGCGCAGTTTCGATGCGATGTAGCTCCCGCTATTCATTCATTGGACATCAAATTTTAATTATTTGCATGTTCAGTCCAAATGTCTTTGCATACGAAATTTCATTAAATCAGGAAACTCCTTGGTGCGTCGTGTTTTTGTTATATATATATAAATGTGTGTGTATAAGATTTTTACTATTTAACGAATTTTAATTCCTTTTTATATTTTTATTTTAAACTTGTGTTCACTGTATTTCTAGTCCATTTGTCACTGTTACTCTTCATTCTTACTACATATTTTTAATATGGTTTTAATACACACATTTTATTGCTTTATTAAGTATTATTGCGCATTTTGTTGTCTTAATAATTTTTATTTTGTAATGTTTTATCATTTTATTGATTTTCTTTTATGGTGATTTTATGTATTGGTTTCGTCAATCACTCTAAGAATAGTCACTTCTACTGGAAGTTCCGAACAGGGTCATGTTTTGTGGATGTACGACCACGTTTAAACTCAATTACCCAAGTGTTAACAGTTACAAATATTGGAGCAGATGTACCATGAGTTTCAACCTATTCAGCTTTCATCTCTTTCGATGCAAAGCTTTTTAAATACAAATGTTTAATCACCTTTTGAGTGATAAAACATTTGTATCAATCGATCGTATATCGATCTCAATTTTTTTCTCTTTCTTCTATTAACAGAAATCATATGTTGGAAATAACTTAGACAGTTTTCCTGTGAGTCATAATGTTTCCTAAAAACACACCATTTTCGATGCTACCAGCGCCATCTATTAGATTTTCTAAGAATTTATTGAACCTAAGGATTTTAAGGAACTAAGGATATATTGATTTTCTAAGGATTTAATATTTAGTATTTAATTGGGTTCTAGTAGAGTTCGTTACAAGATATGCCATTACGGTGTATCATACGAGATTTTGGGATCATTTCTTTTCTGGAGCCGAAGTGTGGACTCAATTAGGATCCTACGCAAACAATTTATTTGTTATTTATAAGTAAATATTTGATTTAGTGTTCTCATTTTAAAACATGTATTTATTTTGAATGTGTTATTTGTTTCGCTAAAATTTTTATTTAATTTAAAAGTAATGTTTTATGATGTAAAGAACAAATTAATTTTCATACAAAAGTCGATAAAAATATTAATAAAATTTGATTTATTCATTATTAGCTATCATTTTTAATTAAGTTATTGTTTGATTAAAGGAAGTTTGATTTTCATTCACAATCAAATAAATTAACTACTAATAACGGTATTTAACAAATTCAACAGCAGTTTCTGTCAAGTGATCTATACCATTAAAAATAAAGAATAATAAAGTTAGTTGTTCTTATTAAAATATAATTCTGAAATATATTTTAAGTGTTTATTACTGTGTTATTAAGTTTATAAATAAATATTTTAAACAATTAATTTTAAAACATTCATACGAAGTGTTTAATTAAATCCTAGAAAATGTATATTTAAGAAAAGTTCAAGCCAAATCTTCGAATACTGGCATTCCAGTTAGGAATGAAAAAGACTGAAAATTTAAAGGTTATTGAACTGAAAAAATTACAATATAAATTTTCTGATGTCAAACAGTATCTTCACACCAAAGCTTCTGATTTCAAAAGGAAATAATTTCTAAAGATTGTTTACCAGTTAAAAGAAAAGTAATAAGGTTACCATTCAGTTAAGAAAAGTCGAAATAGGAAAACAAAGAAATTTTTTGTAATTTAATCGTTAAACCTGGCTCTTCTGAATATACTAATTTTTCAGTGTTTGTGAAAAAGAAAGATAATGCATCGATGCTTTGTATATACTATAGACAAATAAACCACAAAATTATCAAAGATAATTTTCCTTTGCAGCTTATTATAGATGAATTAGATCAGTTGTAAAATCTTAGGCATTTTTCATCTTAGGCCCATCGGATTGAAAAATGAATTTTTCATGAAGATGTTGAGAAAGGTTCAAAAATATACAAACTTTATAACTCATAATGGTAAGCATGGGAATTTCTGAAAATTTCTCTTGATCTTTCAACAAGTTCTAGTACTTTCCAAAGATTTGTTTTCAATATCTTTCGAAACTTGATAAAAAAGGGTATCAGCATCGTTTATGTGGATGATATCATAACACTTTCATCAATTGTTAAGGAAATATTTACAAGGTTAAATTATTAGAGAATATTCCTAAATTTAAACCTGAACTAAAAATTAATAATTAAAACTTCTTAAAATAAAAACTCAAATTCTTCGGTTACATCAATCAAATTGGCACTGTTCAACCATCACCAGCAGAGACCGCAGTTGTTAAAAAAGTTCTATACCAACCAATTTGATAAATATTCAAATGTTTCTGGTACTTACAAAGATATTGCCAAAATTTGATACTTTATTAGGGGCGCAATCCTAAGCCATAAAGAGACTTACTGAGTAAACCATAGCAATTTTCAATTCTCCAGTACTTCACATTTTCCAACAGGTACGACTGAATTACGTACAAAATCAAGCTAGTATTGATAAGAAGAAATTTAACTTTCATAAGCAGAAATTGGCAATTTTCATCCTACGCATTACATTCGCTAAAACACCACTACAGTTCAAATAAAATATCTAAACAGTGAATTGTAAGCAACTATTGAAGCTTTGAAAAAATTCCAAATACTATTCCTTGACGAAAATTTAAAAATTAATACACAGAATGTTTCTCCTCCCAAAAGGCAATTAGAAAAAGGTATTAACAACTCGTACTGATGTATGCATACAATTCTTTGAAAATTTAAGCTATGAAATAGTTTATCATCTAGCAGAAAAAATAAAATATATTGTCGCCTTTAGCAGCACCTCGTTTGAAATATGACAGAAGAAAGTATGTGGCGTTGGGCTATTCGCAGTTTTCTCTTCACTCACTTTGGGGACTTTTAATTAAGATAGATCGCTTTTGCTAAACCTTTGCCCAACCTAAAATGAAACATGAATATTCAAATTACAAGCAAGTAGAAATAAAGTGAAACGAGGGAGATAGGAATTATATAAATTAAACTTGAGACACGTGAAAGAGGTCGAGTTGTTCTAGCGTTCGGCAATTGTTCCAGAGTCAAAGACGGAGTCGAGAATTGTTGCAAGTTATCAGTAGCGTTGTGAAAATTACAAGTCAAGACAGCTTCAACTTTAAACTTGAAGCTGAATATTACAGATCAAAGCAAAGAACTAGTCAGTCGCCAACAGCATTTATTCATCGCAAGCTTAAAGTTACCCAGTTGCTAAATTTTGTAGTTAAGGAAACTACAATAGTACAACACATAATAAGCAGTTTAGCTCCAAATGTACTGGATTATGTTGAGCTTAGGAATCCCTCTACAAAATCCCAACTCCTGGAAGTAGCGACAACTTACGAATCGCGTCATACATCTTAAAACCCATCACCTAGGCAGGAGCAGTATCAGCGCCCGAGGTATCAACAGGGTAATAATGGACCGAATTTCAATAGACGACGCTTACCAGATAGAATGCATGATAGGCGGCCGCAGTATAATAATAATGTATATCAACACCAGGAAAACAGCTGTCCAACGTCAGGGTCACGATATCAAAACCACAGGAAGTTAAACTAATAGGCTATCGAATAGCAGGAGGTTCCCGATCGCATGGTTCGCAAAATCCTCCAGTGAAGGTTAACGCTATGAAAGTACGTCCCATAAATATTCCTCATATCCCCGTAATCCTACATGATACGTTTGTAACGGCATTATGGGATACGGGGGCTGAGAGATCATTTGTATCGCTTGAATTTTATAATCGCTATCTTTATTTTGACAAAAGGCTGGAGTCAAACCTCGCTGTATTCACGGTGCAAGGAGCAACTTGTAAAACCGTAGGGTGTGTAGCCTTATCAGTATGTATCAGAAACTATAAAAAAGATTGGTAATTCCACGTAGTGGAAGGTTTGCAATACCCTTGCGTTTTAAGTGTGGATTTTATGAAGACGTTTAAGATTACGCTGGACTTAGAGACAAGCATCTTAATTATACCTGATGGAGAGATACGACAGGTTAACAGTAAGAAAATAAAAAAACGGTCGAAATCGACCTAACGTGTACAGGATTGCAAGAAAATCAGCAACAGCAGTTGCAACTGCTCTTCAGGAAGTACTCTGAGTTATGCTCGGATCAACCGGGTCTCACTCATGTGCTCTACCACGAAATTGATACAAGAGTTCACCTTCAGTAGCGACCCGGTCTTATTGCTATGATAGAGTCAAAGAACACATAATAGAACTTCATATTCAAAGAATGTTGAAGGAAGGAACTATTATGTCCATTCAGTCCCCATATGCCATTTTTAATTGGCTATTAATCCACTTGACATACCTAAAACAGCGTTTGTCATCAAAAGGGGGACGTATGCCTTCAAAAGGATGCTTTTCGAATTATCAGGGAGTGCATCCACGTTTCAACGAGCGATAGATATTATACTAAAACCAGTGATTGAAAAATTTGTTTATGTTTATATGGACGATGTTATAATTACTTCGGGGTCCTTTTCTGATCAAGTCCGTCACCTGTGGATAGTTTTCCAGTTATTGCAGGACGCTGGGTTGACTTTAAACGCCGAAAAATGTCATTTTGGTCAGGAAGAGTTTAAATAGCTAGGAATGATCATAAATAGGAATGAGGTGCACACTGATCCTAACAAAATTAAAGCTGTTCTTGATATTGCTGCCCCTAAAAACGCTTGACAGGTTTCGAGATGTTTGGTATCAAAAATTTATCAGAGGGTACTCCGAGCTATGTGAACTATTGTATGCACTTAAACGCAAAAAGGTCAAATTTGAATTTACTCCAGAGGCCCAAAAGGCCTTTAACACGCTGAAAGTTGCCTTGACATCGGCTCCAGTATTGTAGTTGCTTGATCTGAATTCCCCTTTCGAACTGCACACCGATGCTATCACAGTAGGAGTGGGTTTTGTCCTGGCGCATGGCGAAAGGTCCATAGCATATGCTTCGAGAACGCTAAACAAAGTAAACTTTTTAAACAATATTTATCTAGATACGGAGCTCCAATTAAAGTAATCAGTGACAATGGACCCCAATTCATTTCGGAAATATTTGAGGAACTGTGTCGCACCTTGAACATCGCACACATAAAAACAACGGCCTCAAGCAAACGCTTCGGAGAGAGTCAATTCTACTTTAGTACATATGATAGCTTGTTACGTGCAATCAAATCATACTTCTTGGAACCAATTTCTGAAACAATTTGCTTATGCAATTAGAAGATCGGTGCATGAAACAACGGGAAAGACTCCAGCTAAACTATTTTTAAAGCGTACATTAATAACGACCTACCAAAAACTGGTCTTCGTCACCGAACATGGAGATGTGATATGCAGGGATATTGAGAAACTTTTAGCAAAGTTTCAACAAGGAACGGAGATGCAACAAAACAGACAGGTTCAGAACTAAAACAAGAGAAGAAAGGAGTGGGCAGTTAAGGTAAATGTGTTTGTGATCTTATTTTAGTGGAAACTCATCCAATTATTTCAGCAATACAGAAGATGGTTGCGAAATTTCTGCCCACATTCGATGGACCCTTCAAAGTGGTCCAAGTGTTTCAAAACAGTGTGGTGATTCTAAAGCATAGAAGAGAGACTACCGTCAATATTGACCAAGTTAAGCACTACCACCAAATAAAAGGCGGTAGGAGGGGGGAAAGACGGAACGAGGTAACTATAGGGTGGATCGGGACATAGCATCGGGAGATACCAGGCGGGACAGTTACTTGGAGAGCCCCGAGCCACAGTCGGTTAGACCTTAGTGTAATACGATGCTAGACCACCGAGTACCACGAACAAAGCGTAAGACTTCAGTTGCGAGTAATAGTGTTAGGCCTCGAAAAAGACGTTTCCTAGGTAAATCAGTAGATCCCAACCGACAAGGTAATAGAAACAAGGATAGGTCAGCCAAACGACCATTATCCAAGAGTTTAACTCCACCTCCGAAAAGGAGGATCCCCCAAAGTTAACCACAAGACGGAAAGGACAGCCAACGTCATCCCTACATAATACAAGGCCTTCCAAGCGGTCTCCAGTTCTGTTGAGCAGATAACGGGAGGATACAACTACCCTGGAGGAGCAGTCAACAGGTGCCACCTACATCCGCCAAGTCCAAGAGAACCGCACCACAAGACAAACACAGCGATAAAGAAGTTCTTACAACCTCCGCAGCCAAAAACACAGACAACGAAGGGAGCCAACCACCATATCGGCAGAAGAACGAGCCTTCATTGAAGAGAGATGGAATGCGAAACCCACACAACAGCCAGAGAGCCTCGCTGTAGAAGTATCGTCTCTCTAAAGCAAAGTCGGACCCCACAAAGACGACAAATATAAGGTTGTATCACTCTTTATTATTTCCATTAAACGAGAGAATATTTTTGGGAGAACAAGTCTTTGGTTTTTCGGCTTGAGTTCCAATGCCGTCGAGCAGCTTTGGCTCTTACTCCACTAAAAGCAACGGACATTAATTGAAAGTTTATGAATTTTTTTCAATTGTAAATCACCAAGTTGGAGATTTTTCCAAAGGGAATGTAGTGAAATTTAGTTTTACAGATTGGAACTTTTAAACTTTAAGCATTTGTTAAAGTATAACATTTGTTTACGCATTGAGACATACGAAAGAAGTTGAGTGTTTTAGTGTTTGGCTATTGTTTCAGAGTCAAAGACGGGGTCGAGAATTGTTGCAAGTTATCAGTAGCGTAATGAACGTTGTAAGTAAAGACAACTTCAACTTTAAATTAGTGGTAAGACTCTGTTAGTTTGTTATTGGTAGATCAAATTAATATATTTAAGGCTCTAATTGGGGAGAACCGTTTATATTTGTTGTTATACTAATAATTTGCCAATAAACATATTGTTGAAACTTGAGTAATATCTTCTTGAACGTTTTATTGACTTTTAGAGCTAATACTTTGAGTTTAGCAATGGCACAAGAGGCGAACAGAAATAGTTCACCGTCACAAGTGTAATCACTAATTCTAATGCAGCCCAATCACAAAATTATTATGTTATTACATTAAAACAATTAGTAGAATTTGGGAATCTTGGAAAATTACTTCTTTAAGCAAAATATATTATACAAACTAGTAAAAAGTAGAGTACTGTCGTTTGTCGAAGAGAATAAGTAAATCAAATTATAAAAATAGATCAGGAAAAAATTAAATTTTGCATCTTCAAAGACAGAATATATTATTAAATAAGAATTCTATATTACAAATACTTATACATTGAACCCTAAATATAATTATAAGTTGCATGCCATATATTTTGGCAAATGAGAAAAAGTGGGAAATAAGGTTTTGTAAATTATATACTAAAGGAAGATGTACCGTTAAGTTTGTATCACATAGACTTCATTAGATGTCTATAAACCTCTAGTTAACGTAATAGGCATGTATTTCGTGTCGTTAATGTATGTCATATGTCTATATCCAGTCAGATATATCTTTGCACAATATGCGTTTGACAAACTAATCTTACAGCTGAAAACACATGGCAATCCATTAAGTATCAGAACTGATTGAGGATCAGCATTTATCTCGTAAAAATTTATAAATTATTCCAGACAAAATGATATTCACATCTACAAATAGCAATACGAGTACTTAAAAGAAATAGGCAAGCGGAGAGAACCACCTTTAAAATTGATATCAGTTCCAGTAATACGAGTTTAAAAATTCGTACCAAGTAGTTCAAACACACACACACAAAAAAAAAAAAAAAAAAAAAAAAAAAAAAAAAAAAAAAAAAAAAAAAACTTACACCGAATATTAAACAGTACTATATTTGTCCAAGCACTAAATGAGTATTACGTGAAATAGAAAAACAGAGAATATTTTCAGAATTTACAAGGGAGAATAAGAGAATTTCACTCATGACGTTTAAAACCAAATAAGAAGCGAAAACAAACATTTCAAAAATTAGAGAGAAGTTAAGAAGACTTACAATATGAGATTAGAAATTTACCTAACGGGTACATAATTCAAAAAAAATATATATCATTCTTTCAAAAGAACACATTTCAGTAATGAGTAGAAGTTACATCACAAATTTCAAGTATCGTATGAGGTCCTTAGCTTCAAGCATTATGACCGCTACATTGTAAGTAAAGATAATAAATTTGGCGTCATAACTACATCAATGAATTATTTGTTGATTACGGGGTCGGAATAAGACAGGATGTCTGAGTGTAGGAATGTTAAATTACAGCCTACATTATATATATATATATATATAATGCTTAAAAAGTGGTGCATTAAAATTTGAGTTTGTTGAAAGTTCTAATCATTATTCATTATTTTAAAAACGTAAAAGGATGTATTATTAAAAGTTATTTCTTACTAATGTATCTATTAGTCACGACTTATGATTGCTTTCGCATTAGTAATTAATTTATAATTTAAAAACTGAAATAATAATTATTTACTTAAAAATAACAACGATTCTATGCTACAATTAAAACGCAAATAACTAAAAATATTGCATGCTTACCTCTATTAAGTTCATTTGAGTACCTTAGATAGAGTAATTGTTAAGGAGAAATAATAGTTTTAACATAATTAGTATGTCATTATGAAATTAAATTAATATTAAAAATACATTCTAGTACTTTGCTTCATGATATTGTTATACATTTTTTGTATAACCTATGTTAACTTCCATTATTTTGCTAATTAGTATTTTAACTTTATTATTTTTGAACTGCATTATGTATTCTTGGTAGTTTTAGAGCACATTTCTGATTCTGAGATAATGATAGAAACATGCTATTAAAAATGAAGGAGCAAGGATATTGTTAATTTTCTCATTTAATTAATTTTAAAACTGCTAATTATGGATTAGTTTGTAAAGTAAACTTACTTAAAACATCAGGGCCTTGCAACGTCAAGTTTTAATTATTACAGCAAAAATAAAATAAATATTTTTTTATTTATGCTTAAAAAATGTATTTTTATATTTTAGGAGAAGGGAGACTCAAATGAACTATTATCAAATCACATAATAATGCAATAAAATAAACTATTCAAAAATAAAAGTACATGTAGTCTACCAATTTTTACGAATTAAAAAAAAATAATAACCAATATATCTTAAGTAGGGTACTCAAAAACACTCAAAAAACTGGTTATGAAAAAGAAAAAATATCAGTTCAAACAAAGCCTTCTCATAAAATGATTAAATGAATAACCTGTGTGAAATATTTCCTAACAATTTTTTACTAATTAGAACGAAGGAGTACCATTTGATGCCCTGAACTTGAAAGGACCATAAACTTCGCTCACTTGTCGATAAAACACGCCTAGCTGTCGGCTATTTCATTAAACATCTGATAAAAGAGAAATAGTTTTTGCCCGTTAAGAAGACAGACGCCACGAACTTTAAGACCAAAAAGTCACAGTGTCTTCTAAAAACAAAAAAGACGAATTTTATAGGATCTCAAATTTGAGTCGTTTTCAAAATTTACGATGCTTTTAAGATACGGAGCATGATAATGATAGCTATTTTCTCATGAATTTCCTCAGAGGTCGTAAAGTAAGGAATGTAAGCAAATTATGGACCCTCTAATGATTTTAAATTTTTTCTTCTTGCACAAGAGAGATTTTTACAGCATATTTTAAAAGTTTGCCTTTGGTAAGGGTGTTATAAAGAATATCGGAGAAATGTTAGAGTAGACAAATACTCTTTTTTTTCTTTTAAGTATCTTTTAGGAAGAGAATGCTGAAAAGTCCTTAAAAATATCAGTTTACTAAAGCAGTTTTTTAAATTCAATTTAGTCTCTATAAACTTTTAAGTTGTGTTTGTTTAGAGACTTAATAGAGGATGATGTTATTAAATTTTATTTTAAAAAAACGATATTCTTTTAAGCAATTCATGCTTATTAATGCCACATTCAAGTACTGTATGTGAGAAGAAATGTACATTTAAAATAGTTGTTATTTTAATACGGATATTTCGAGTCATAACTGTTTTTTACATTTTTCGTTCTCTGTGATTTAATTTTTATTATTCACATTTCGTGTGTGTGTGTGTGTGATTGAGTTTAAAACCAAACCTAATTATGCGAAAGGAAATTGAACATTATATGCTAAAAGGTTTTGGTAGTGTAAAGATTTTTTATTAAATTTACGAAAGCAGTCAAATATATAAAAATTAAACAATTGTAGAATAGTATTACTGATTTTCTTGGCCTGTGAAAATTATAATATAAATAATAAATATCTGAATCTTGTGAAAATAATAAAATATCTGAATGTATTATTTCTAACACACAATGGTTACTTTGTATAAACTACTAAATTTTCGATTATTAGTTAATTGGGTACATTTTCTTAAGAATTCATTAATCGTTCTCAAAATTTTCACCTCAAAATATTTGCGTTTTATCATTATTTCCATAAATATTAAATTTCAATAAGGAGAAAAATATTCGTTTATCTTAAATATATAAACCCATGTAAATCACAATTGATACTTTAAAATGTAGTTAATTAGAAGTTATGTAATAACAGAGTAAAAAAAAAGTGGATAAAAAAATATTTAAATAATAGCACGTTTGTTGAAATCTGTACATTTATGTAAGCTATTTTTACAATAAATATGATTATTCATATTTGACTTTATTTGTACTTGATAAAAATAAGTCAAGGTAAATAAGCTCAAATATGAAAAAAATTATTGAATATTACTTAAAGTTTCTAGTTACCTTCAATAAAAATATCCTAAAAATTTATGAAGCAAAGGCAAACTATGTACTTCTCATGATATATAATACACAAAGCACGCTGAAAAGTATTTTACAATAAAATGTTTTCGAAAGATATAGAGGATATTTACAAGTAAGTGGAAAATATAGGGAGGAGAGTGTGCAACAAGAAAGCTTATTAATAACAATCGTTCTTTTCAGCTTAAATATATAAATGAATATAGATACGGAAGCCTTCTAATCAAGAGTAAAAGCCTCCAAAATATGATTCGATTGGAATTCCTCTCTGAGTCACTTTTTTATTGTATATATCTTCAAATCCACAGATAGTAGTTTAAATCTGAATTAATTGTTTCTCGAACATACTTCTATTGAATTGGTAAACCTGAATTCAAATGTTTAATGGTAGCACATCCCAGCAATTAGGAAATGGTTATTCAATTCAAATTTCTACAAAATATCTAACGAAATCTCTCCACACTGAAATTACGCTTGTTATACAAATTGCTCATACTCATGCCTTGAATAGACCCACTATTTTAGCTATAGTCTACCAATGACGTCACTGCAAAACTTTAAATGACTCACAGTACAACAGGGAATGTATATCAATTGTAATATAGGCTGGAAAAACAACCTTCTGTAAAAGTCGATTAGAAAATTTTTCAAGAGCAAAAGGATACTTCATTACAAGAAATCAGAGTTTATAGGCATCTACATCAGGAGTAAAAACGCCTAACAAGTGCACCTTTGTCTAGAAAGCATGTCTGTAAACCCGAATATAGGCAATTCAAATTTTCCCCGGAAAGAAACTATTGGCATTCTACCACATAATAGACATTAATTAAATATTTATATAACCCACAAAAAGTTCTTTGAAAATTTATCTGTAGACTGTTAGTAATTATTAAAGAATTCGACTTAATTAATTAATCCTCTCCAACGTAATTAATTAATTAATAATTAGTCATATAAATAATATAATATCCGAAATATTATCAGCCTTGAAGTACATAATTAATATAAAACTTAATGGAAGCTCAACTCATATTTGCAATTATGATATTTTCTTGTAAACACAAAGAGAAAAGTACGCTTTGTTTAACTCTTTACTTTCTATAAATAAATAGAGAACTTTCTCTCTAATATTTTTAAGAATATTTCACCGATACTTAAAGAGAACTTATAAAGAGGTACAAAATAAATTTATTTTTGATTTCATTACAAGATAACTCATAATTATAATCCAAAACGCATTAAAATTTTCAAATTCAACAATCATTATATTACTTTCATGTTTAGAATTCCTTAGCTTTAGAATTTATTTTCCTTTTAATAAAATTAATCATTACTCCAGATTAATGTTGTATAAGTTTTCGTAAATTAATGACATTATAGGAAAAATTTTATAATATCCATAATTTTACTCATCTTTCAAAATAAAATATTATTGCGAAAAGTTAAAATACTTAAAAATAAAATTTTTCCACAAATTTTATTCTAAATTGAAAACACAAAAATATTCTATAAAATTAAAATCTGATTTCAGATTTGTTACACTATTAACTCATCAAAAGTTTTAAAAAAGTTTCTGGAGTTATTTAGACATCAAGATAATTAATGCTCTGAAGATAATGAATTTTAAATTGACAGCTAATTATTTATTCCTCCAAAAAAGTAAATTATTGATTGACATCATGACAAAAACAAGTTGGGGCAGATGCTGAACAATTCCTTCGAAAAGTGAAGTAGCGTGAAGTAGACACCAGTACCAGTATCCTCAATGAATTTTGTAAATTAAAGTGGCTATATGAGTTTAAAATATACGTAATATGTCCAAAAGTTTTTTTAATATTTTTATGATATTCAATTCAAAATATTTTTTGATAAATTTTAATCGATAGTTTTAATTTAAAATTTTATTTTATAAAAATTCTTCAAATATCATGGAGATTAAAGTAACTTTTTATTTAAAAATAAAATAAATAAATGAGAAAATATAAAATTAGATTAACATGCTTACATGACACGTATATTAGTTAAAATATTTCGCTATAGTAAGTATTTTTAGCTGTATTAAATGCTATATATATTACAATGATATTTTTCCCGAATTCAATTTTTATAACATCTTTGTAAGTATCAGTCATTCATAGAAGTAATAAATTAAAGGAACTGATTCGTTATGATAAGCATTCATTTTGAAACGGGAGCAATATAATTTACGAATGATATCTAAAGTTTTTTGTGTTTATTTAATAAATATGTAAGGAAGTTTATCCAATAAATTCTTCAATTTGTAAAGTCATCTACTAGGAATATTTCTTTTTTTTTTCTTACTGTAAATACTTTTCTTTCATATCTTTGTGATAGCCATAATACTTAAATTCTTTATAGTTCTATACTTCATTAATGTTTCAATATCTTGGTTATACATATACCTTATTTTGTTGATTATCACTGAATATTTTATGCATTCAGATAAAATTATCAATAGCACATGTTATGTACAATATAAAATAAGAATTTTTGTAACATTTTATGTTACATCAAATCAAGTGTGTGTGTGTGTGTGTGTGTGTGGTATTTAAGTGCGTTGTGTATAGATTAAGGCGCTTATTGATTAATAAAAATTCATAATTCTTAAGAATAAGGACATCGTTAATTTTAATATATTCCGCTGAAAATTCTAGCATTTTTCGGTCATAGAAGTATATTAAATTGGTGTGGATGTAAATTTAATTTATTTGATTGGTCAGAAATTAAATATATATTAGATTTATCGCACTGAGTCGTTTCATTTCCAAATGCTTATACAAAAAATAGAAATAATATTTTCAAAACACGCAAATGCGGTCTTTAACTTGTTCACTTGATTGAGGGAGATTAAGAGGTTGATTTTATTTCAAAACAGTTAATTATTTTTCATTTAAACATTGTTAAAAACCACTGATGTGTTTTAATAATATATATTTAATACAATTTTTTAAAATAATAAACATGCCACTGTTCTCGATTAATAGATATATCAGTCTTCATCAATCAAACCAACAAAGCAGAAGTAACATTTCCTAAAACAAGACTGAGTAAATGCTCATTTCATTGAGTTTATGAAACTGGGTAAGGTAGCGCAACTTTTTTTTTTTTTCATAAACTTCTTGAAACTCCATTTTCACTCCACGCAATATTGAAAAATGCCTTTCTATTTGTTTTTGAGGATGGCTATTACAAAATGAGAGAGAGATTATATGTGTTTACAGCGAAAATAGTGCTGCTTTGCAAATATTATTGTTATAAAATTTTGTAGCTACAGTTAATTTTTTCAACTAAGTTCATTATTCATTTGAAAATGACAAAAAATATAAAGAATTATGTTACAAGTATGATTCTTCATATGTTAAGATAATATATGATTACATTGCTTTATTTTTCCATGTGGCTTCACTTAAATTCTGATGCTTACACAAAAGAGAAAAATAATTTGTACACTTTGAAGTTTATTAACTATACCTTAATCAAAATAATTAGTGAAAATTATTTTATTTTTAATAATTTCCTTTTTATTAACAATTAATACAGGAATCCAATCTTTTTTTCTGTTTGTATAGCTGTATAATTAAATTCTAGTGTATAAAATTACTTTCTACTATCGTAAAGAAAACTGCAATATTTCTGCTAAATCAAAGACAGTTTTCAGAGTTTTAAATTATTACAAAGTATACCAGATAAAATTTTCAGTTGGTGCTTAAAAATGATGTATTAGTAATGAAAATGTACAAGTAAGGGGGAAATTGTGGAAAAACTAAATTCCAAATAAATCTGTTATAAGAATAATTCATCTAAAGCAGTTCATTTTAAGTAAGTGAATTCAACTTTGTCAAGTTTTATTCTTTTCTCTCTTACTATTAATGTTTTTATTGTACTAAGGATAGTACAAGTTAATGACACGATGAAACTGCATAGCAGCATCAACTTACAGGAAGAAAAAAAGTACTAAAACGATTCAATAAAAATAAAGAAATCCATTCAAAAGCTCTTTATTATTATTAAAATTTATTTATTTACTTAAACTTTGAGACTAAAAAACAGTTCATAAATGTTTGATACTAATAATACGAATGTCAAAATGAAACTCTTAAATAAAAAAAATATATATACGTGAATTTATTCATAAAAAAAATTCTAAGTAAATTTTAAGCCATTATTTTGTCCAATTCGAACTTTCGACGCCTGCATTGCTTAGAAAGTTTTAAAAGATTGTACTATTCAAAATGTTCTTCTTTTTTTTTTACTTTAATTCCTTGTATCTATTGGTTTATTGTACTAGCTAACATTATAACATGTATTATTTCATTGCACTATCAAATCAGTTTTGGCATTTATATTAATAAGTAGTTTTTTTGTCATATTATACTCATATTATTTTCATGCTACTGAAACAAACACATTATTTAGAATTCCTTACAACCATGAGATTTTAATAATGTTTTACTTTTACTTTATTGCAAATTATGATTTAATAGCCAGTATGTCAATATTGTTGCTTGCTTTAATTCTATTATTTTTTTTCTTATAATATAATTACTTGATTTGATTCTTTTTATATAAATTCTCTATATTTTCCATTTTTCATATATAAGCATGTCCTTAACTTTCAATCACAAATTACAATAATTCAACTATGTTAATATGTATTCTAATATAAATATATTTTATTTATCAATTTTATGTTAATTTAATATCCCTCCACAAACTGTTAAAAAATTGTTATGTTATTCATTTAACAAAATTACATTTGATAAATTATCGATCAAAAATAGATCGTAATAATGCAAATTTATTAAAATGTTTTACTTGTTTCTTAAATATTTAAGATTAATTATCATATTTAATCACTTCTTACTGTGATCTTTCACAGCTTTGACGACTACATTGCAGTGAATTTTAATTATTGCTCTACATCAATGATTCTAGCAAAATAATATTCAAAATATAATTTCTAAGATAAATTAATTTCGAAAGATTCAAAACTGATTCCGATCAGTATAAGAGTGGCATCAGTCTCAAATATGAAATTCATTTATAAAATCAAGTTTCATTTGATTAGTTACAAATAGTTCTATTATTTCTAAGACTATATGTTAAAGCTTTTCGAGTGAGTTGCATAGTGTCCATCCTTAATATTTCAAGCATTATGAATTTACAATACATTAATTGGAATTCAAGATGATTCTACATGAATTATCTTATGGGATTAAATATTTTTATTTTTCTTTATAATTGAGATGAGTTTCGTTATTTTATTAACTAAGTACATTTAAGATTCGTCTCCAACGAGTGAATATTTAATAATATAAGTATAAAAATCTACACATTTTAAACTATTCTTAAATTTATAAATATTATGTACCAGACATCTTCTATTTTTAAATAAGAAATATGCAATAAGATCTAGTGAGGTTTGAAAAAACAAAAAAATTCACATTTCTAATTTTTCAGATTCAAAGAGTTAGTATGCGTTTGACATTTTCCACTGTCAAGAGGATTCCACATCCAATCTCGAAGAACATTTCACTAATTTGTTAAAAAAGCAGACTTCGTCGATTTTCATTTACTTTCAAGTGCAATACTTTAAAGCGAATTTAATAAACTTTGAAATTTCTTTTCCGAGACAATATGAGTGAAGTACCGATTAAAGCAAAAGAAGAGCGAAATTCAATCAAACCTTGAGCACAACGCTAGGACAATCTAAGATTCGATGTAACTTGAAAAGTAAAGCAAAAGAAAAGACATAGAAGTGGAGAAGAGTAATTAAAATGAATTTCCGATTCAGTTACATAGGAGAATGAAAATTCAATATTCTTCTAAAGAAGGCGTAAGTGGAATAAGTCACGCTTCTGAGAACGAGCTCAAAGCTCATCAATAAACTGACATTACGCAGTCTGAGATAAACATTTTGTTCAGATCTTCACAAAAAAAGTCATCTCCTTAGTTTCCAAGTAATAACCCAGATCTGAATTCGAAATTACAAATATTCTGAAAGGTTCTTTTTTATACTTTTATGAGAATATGCCATTTTTGTATTAAGGAAGAGATATTAAAATTCTAATGTGGTATAAGCAATGCTAAGTTAATCTCTGTATGAACAAATGAATTTTTACATCTCCTTCTTTTATAAGTTAAATTAAATGCATTCTGTATAGAACATGATATTATGAACATGACCAATTTCGATTTGAAGTGTAAGAATTTTTGATTTTGAAATACGCAAGCTGCATTTTGATTATACAAAAATGATGCATACTTCATTATTTTCAGTTTAATGCTCCTGAAGGAACACGAATGGAAACTTTAATTTTAATTCACGTAATCAACTTTTTGCATACCAAGGAACAAATTCTTCTCTGTGATTGGAATGAATGAAAGACTTAGAATTTAAATGAAACTTTCGTAGGAGGTTTTCTCTTACCTTACACTGTAATGTTATTTGAAAAATGGTTATAAAATTAAAGGAACATTAATGTAAGATAATCTTAAGGTGGATTGATATGAGAGAGATAATTTTAAGTTGTATTATCTTGCAGGAGATGAAGAAAAAATTCTTTATTTTATGCCAGTGTTAAATTTACATGTTGCCTAAACCATTTAGTACATAGCCTTAAATTAGTTTTGATGGAACATAGCTTCAGCATAATTTAATTAATATCAATAACTCCCGAAATCATGAATTGTTTGTTTATTGCTTTGAAAATGTGTTTTTAAAAATAATCCGAAATACTATAAATTCTGCAAATTAGTGAAAAATTATGTGAGAAGTATTTATATTTAGTTCGATGAGGTTAACTTGCTGCAAAATTGTAGAAATTTCTTAAAATTCATGTTTAAAGTACAAAATATCATCTTATCACTTTGTACTTCATCTTTTAAAGGTTGTTCTTGTAAGATGAAGTACAAAAGAACGTGTACAAAGTACGTGTACAAAAATGAAGAAAAAAAGGTACAAATTGAAGGTAAAACGATCAAGTGTCATTTTAATTTTTAAGAAGATTCCTTTTAAAAATAACAACATTTATCGCTCGCGAGGAAAATGTATCACTTGTAACTGAATATCTGAGAAGCAAATCATATTAAATGTATGTATATATATATATATATATATATATATATATATATATATATATATATGGGGGGATTTCCACATTTGGAACTCGCCTTCCTACAATTGGAGAGCACCTCCAACCAGAGCTCTCCTTTGTAACCTTATCTAAGGGGTTCACACCGGTCTCTTCAGAGGTAAGGACATGTTTATCATATAAATACGTACAGTGTGATCACTCCTCAGATTCTTGTTATATATATACCAAATAGTTTAATTTTTTTTATAAATAGCATATTGTTTTACTAAATGTCATTTTTAAAAACCAGCCTCTTCATTGAATCCAGAGTAACCCTTAGAAACCAGAAAAAAAAAGGTATTAACTCTTTTTCTGTTGTTAGGATTCGACATATACATACATAAACCACACACACACACACACATATATATATATATATATATATAATGACTATGGCTATTATGTGATTGTTTATTAACTTCACACTTAGAAGCAATATGAGACTATTGGCAACACCCCTCCGAAATTTGAACCTTGATAAAATCACGAGGATAACGCTTAAGCTCCCACTTCCTTCTCCAAACTTCCACAGCCCGCCTATGAGAGGATTTGGAGCCTGAACCAATTTAACTTGCATCACCACCGCTTTACGGTGTGTTCGCTGATAATTGTTATGTTTTACAGAAAGGAACAGTATACTTAAGATATTTTTCTAGAATGAACAGTATTAAATAAAAACTACGTTGTATCTTAATTTACTTTTAATATAATTATAGTGATTCGTTTGGGTAAGAATGTATGTAAATGTCTTACATGTATTAAAATAATTACTTATCACATACTTATTTACTTTAATAATGCAAAAAAATAATTTAGTCGTTGAAATTAATTTATTTCGTACTCGAATTTAGAAAAAAAATTCTTTTGAGGTAATTCCTTTTCTAATTAGTTAATTATTCACAGTTGCTAAGTAAATTTAAAATTCTTAAAATGAACAGGAACATAGAATTAATGTTGCAATTAAATACCGTAATCATATGATAAAATCTATTATCACACAATGTCACACACAAAACTGAGTTTCTACGATTTATAATTAATACCATATAATGTAGCATAGGAACATGAATTGTTAAAAAACGTAGTCCAACGTCAAATGTTGATAATTTTTAATAATGGGGGTGATACTTCCGATATTTGTTTCCTGGTTTACAACTTATATAAATTTTAAAATATAGAACTAAGCTTCTAAAATATTCAAAAAAAGAAATTAAATTCTCTTTTCCCTTCAGTTTTATTATACATTTTAAATATATAGCAAGAAATCTAAAAAAAGTTAGAAATTCTTAAAACAAGGTTACATGTGGAATACACAGTCTTTGGAACTTAATTTAAAATAAAAACAGGAATGTTGGCACTCTAAAATATCATTAACAAAATAGTTTTCGACATTAATTATTAAATGCTGTATAATTAATATATGTAATGCAATGCGTATATATATGATTAATTCAGACTAAGGTTTTAAATGACTGTAAGAAAAAAAAATATTGAAAACCTTCAATAGTCTATATATATAACAACATTTATTTATTTATTTTTAAATAATAATTTTTGAAAAGAATCTGATGATTTCTTTTCTGTTTTTTCTGTAAAAGACACACGTGAGCTAGGCTAAGGATGTGTGAAAATGTAATAGCTCTGGCAGAAAGTCGGCTTAAATCAATTTTTTTTAAAATATAGATTAGTTGGTACAGAAAGAATCTGACACGTTGTTAAATTCTTTTATATTATTATTTTTTTATTTAAAGATAACAACTTCTTATTATCTAAAGATTTAAGCATATAGATTGAACATTTTACCTTAATATGCATATTGAATTATGTCAACAGAGATTTGTTTTATCAAATGAAGAATAATATATGTGTCTATTTACAACTCAATTTAACTTTAATAGTTTGAAAAAATGAAAAGTAAATGTAGAATTAGAGACTATTTGAGGGAAATGTTACGTATTTAAATGCGTGATAATCTAAGATGGTAATCTATAGTTTAATATGGTTGCATAAAATTTTTATTGAAAAGCAATATTCTTTTGATTGACGACCGACAATATTAGAAATATATATATATATATATATATATATATATATATATATATATATATATATGCTCGCGCGTGGGTGTTTTCAATTTTATGTTTTATTTTTACATAATTTTTACACATTTGACAACACATTCAGTTGAAATTTACTTTTGAGTGATTTAATATGCTGTTTTAACTAGATTAAGTGTCCAGCTAAAGAAAACTAACTTAGCAATTTAAAAAAAATTAAAACGCTAACCAAGAAAGTAATGAAACTTTAAATCCAATACTTTTTATACTTACAATGATATTAAATATTAAATATAGTATTTAAATCGTAATAAATATGCAAATCTCATTTGTGTGTGGAATCTCTCATAAATTCAACATATAAATATATACGGCACAAGAAATTCTTGAAATCAATCAGCTTTGAAGGAGATGAAAAAGTATTAATTAAAGATTTGACTTAAAATTATAAGAAAGAAAGCTTTGAAGGAAACAATACAAGAGTCATAAAAGAAATTATGCGTCTAAAATCAAGAATACATCATAGGTATACAGCATCTAATACGTATAAGAAAAAAAGATTATGAAACATACCAACGAAAACGAAAGAAAGATTACTAAACATACCTAAAAAAAACATTAAAATATAGAAAGTAACCAGAGTATAAGCAAATACAAAAAGAAATAAGAATGTCATCAGATTTTAAGAATTTGATATTAGTTTCAGAAGAAAGAGCTTTGTGTGTAGTTCAAATATCCTCAAAACAATATTAACTAATTATTAACAATAGCACAAAAAAACCAATTAATAAAATAATTCTAAGTCAACAAAAATATTATTTATGTAACTGTAATAATAACACAACCTTCTTAAATTTATCTTCATTTTTTTTGTTTCTGATTCATTCTAAAATAAGTCACAAATAATAGGAGGGCAATGCCAAAAATATGAAACCATGTTTTTTTTTTCCATTTAATTTAGCGCTAAAATGATTTTTTTTTGTAATGAAATGGATAAAATATTCACTAATTAGTTACTTTGCTTATATTAATGTATTTAAGTATCAAACTTTAGGAATATTAAATTTGGTTTAATTCTGAATTATATCGTAGAATTTATAAAGGTTAATAAAATTATTCATAAATAAAATTAAATATTAATCATTTTTTAAACAATTCAGAATTCATCAAAATTAGAAAATAATGAATTTTAAGGAAGAAAGGAATGTTTTTAAAGTACTAATATTTCGACTGTATTCTTTGCTAACCCAGATACAAGAAGTAGGAACTGTTTTCAACAAAATTCTTGAAGGTCTAAAAATAAAATAAAATTCGAAGATATTGTCAATAATTTTATTTCCATAAAAACATATTTTGATTAAAATAATTCATGATAACAGAAATAAAAATAAATTTTTCTTGTTTCTATAGGATCAAGAAATTTAATGAAATGTTAATTTATTTCTTTATGAAAAATATTTGGTGATACTACCAATAAACTGCGGGTTCCTAAATGTAGTTGTTTAGGGTTTTTCAATGAATTCCATTTCATTATTTATTAAAATTTATCTTCTTATATATTTTAAGTTCTTTTTTTTAAAATATTTTATGTCTCAATTCAGCATTCATACAATAGTTGTATTTTTCTAAGATCCCTAAATTTTGAAAATTTTGAATTCTAAATTTTATAAAATTATCAAATCGAAAGAAATATGGCTATAAAATTTCCTACAATTAGAAATTAAGAAAAATAACGAAATTTCAAGAGTTAAACATTAATATAGATAATCTTTATTTTAAATATACAGTATCTTAAGCGTATAGTAAGGAAAACATAACTTTTTGAGAAAATAAAAATATTTGGAATGTATAAAATTTTTGTTTAATAATCTTTGCATGTTTGATAAATATTTTAGGCAAAATACCTAATGAAATATTCATAAGAATTTTAATGGTATTGTATATCCGACTTTCATTAGTACTTTTTATGAGATTTCTTTCAAGATAAATTTATAAAAAGATACAATAAAAGGATTTTCATTTATAAAAAATATGCACAAATAATGTATAAAGTTTAAACTAATATCTGTAAATTGAAGCAAATGTATGCAAATTATGAAATATTTATAATAACACTTAGGTACTTAATTAACATTTGTAAGTTAATTCTGAATTCAAGTATCAATTCACAAATTCACGCAGTTACTGTTAATGCTATTCCTTCAAGTTATTGTTAATGCTATTTGTAGATTTTCAATGTGATTTTTAATGATAATTTTGTTGATGGGAATGGTTTGGACAAAATTCTGGAGTATCTAGGCCTAAGAGTCTGAAGATTGTTAGCATATTAAATATTTATTTTACTTCAATTTCTTTTTCAGTTTTTAAATATTTCCAGCTTCTTTTGATAATTTTTGTAATCGTCAACTTGTTTTTCCTTTTAGTTTATTTCCTTTTTGAATTTTGCACTGTATATACTATTTTTATAGTTAAATATAAATATTTTATTTCATTCATTTTACTTAGTTTCTTTACTTTATTCATTCATATATATATATCATCAATCAATGTCTTGGGGAGGGGGATAAATTTGTCTTATTAAACTATAGTGGGTTGTGTAAGTAAAAGCAAAAATGTTACAAAAGCAAACTCTATTAGATTTAATAAATACTTCTTATTAGATATATAATGTTTTTATGTTTAAAATTTTTTATTTGGTTGTAATGAATTGGCTTCTTTGTTCCTTTTTTTTATTACATACCTGTTCGTTTTTGGTTTTTGATTATTCTTGGTCTATGCCTTTAATGATGTTGTAATTAAAGAAAATGTGATGGTTGGATACATAAAACTATTTCAAAAATATTTTTTCTTATTCAAAGTGAGAAAAGAATTAAATTATATTATCTGCATTTTCGTTTTGCTGATGTTCTTATTTCTTGGTTTCACTATAATGTCTAATGTTGTTTGGCTCTTAAAATGTTTATAATTTTTAATTAATGGCTTATATATTTATATGGAAATAATGTTTATTATGTAAAATAATATTTAGGGAGTTTTTTGCCTTATTTTCACTATAATATTTGGTTTATTATTAGTTAAGGATAAGATTTCTAATTGGATTTTCCGTTAATTTGATTATTTATTGCTTTTCCATTTGACTCTGATATAAATTTTATAGTTTTTAATAAATTTAAAAATAAGTTTTTAATGCTTATAATTTGTATTTTCGTACGATTTTGTTTGAATATATATATATATATATATATATATATATATATATATGTGTGTGTGTGTGTGTGTGTGTGTGTTAATAATTATGGAGAGCATTCTGTGATCATAATAGAAAATTGATTTCTTGAATGTTGTATCATTTAAGAATTTCAGGCTTTCGTCCAATTCAAATATTGTTTATTTCTGACGATATATCAATTTACACATAATCATTTTAAATAAGAATGTAACAGCATAATTCAACAATAAAGTCGGGGCGGAAAAAGAGATTTATAATAACTGGTTTAGGAATATGACGAAAAGAGTACTGTTAGTTGTCAAACCACAAATTTATATTTTTTGAGTAAATTGTTCCACATATTTTAAAAGCAGTAGGTGAGATCTGCCAACTTACTCGTTACAGTATGAGTCATTTCTAAGCGTTAAGACTAATTGGTATTAATTTGGATGGCTGGTAAAGCTAATTAAAATTAAAAGTTGATAAATAAGATTCAATATATATATATATATATATATATATATATATA